>JANFNE010000047.1:0-19200 GCA_024867545.1 Phytopythium helicoides
ATTGCGGAACCCGACGCATATCTCGCTCCGACGAAGACGCGGGCCCAAACTCAACAGCACATCGACTTGGACTGGAGAGTTCAAAATGGAGTGCCTGACGGGATTTGGCTCCACACCATTGCCTGCCGGATTTGCGCCGAAACTGCTGCGCCGACGCTTTTTCTACTTTGGAATCCGAATGGGCATCGTCGACGTGCTTGACAAGTGCTCGATTTTTCAGGAGCCCTCTCAGCTGCGAGGTGCCGTTTCGAATCTGCTTAGATCTGTACACGTATCATGAATCGCGAAGGAATGTGAATGCTGTGGTCACGGTTTTCTTGTCAATCTAGACTCACACCAATCACAATCGCATAAGGCTTGCATGACACTGTCAGTCGTGCTGCAAGTGACTTTGTATCTTCGTTTGTGCTCGATTGTCGCGAGCTCGCAATGTAGAAACACGTATAAGTTAACTTGTTGATGTTCTCTTTGGCTACGAGCGCCGTGTTCGAAGGCATGCATGGTAAACGCCGCATCCATCGATCGGTGTCGGAACATTCAATGTCTTGCTGGCTGCCAACGCTGTCCTTTCCATATGTCTCGCCCAGAACTCCGGACAGATCATGCGCCAAATCCTGAAGTGCCTTGCCGTCGTCGATACAACGCACCAGTCAACGATCCTCAGGATCGATTGCCACGCATGCCTGCTGCATCCCAGCACTCCGACTGAACAACACCGTTGACAACTGTCATTCGAGCAATTGGTTGTATGCTCGAGCGACTTGTTGTCGTCCAGTACCGTCACAGCCATGCACGGCACTTGGTTGCCACTGCATGGGCCGCCGAGCGAGCAGGTCGCCTTCGCTCTGCGTCGCAATGGGTATCAGCTTGTCCTCGCAGCGGCACTCGTGAGCACTGCGCTCCTGCACGTCATTTTCTTCGGTTGGCCGAGCATTGGGAGCTACGAATCGACCCCCACGCAGCTGATGTCTGTGCAAGTCTCAACACCGCAGACGTCCGTTCCTACTCCGCCACCGCAGACAGCCGCACCTACTCCAGCGCCACAGACATTGGCACCTACGCCTCCGCCGTGGTATAACGAGACGAATCCATGGTGGACTTCGCCGTTCGTAAAGCGCTCGGCCACGTTCGACAAGAGCATCAGCCGCGACAAAGGCATCATCGTGGGAATGCACGAAGGTGCCGTCCCGCTTGGGCTGTCGCTCATCCGCGAGCTCCGGTGTCTCGGCAACCAGGAGCTCATCCAAGTCTACCATTGCTTCCCAGAGGAGTTTTCCAACTCGACAGTGGACAAGCTTCTAGGAGCAGACGATCGGTTAGAGATCATTGACGCGTGCTCGGACTTCGTTCAGAGAGGAAAGATGAAGCTCAAGGTAGCGCGCACATTCCGAAGCTGGTGGATCAAACCGCTAGCGATGGTACACACCGACATCAAGGAAGTCATGCTCGTGGACGTGGACGACATCTTCATGCGGGATCCCGCCGTCCTTCGGATGACGGAGGGCTATCGGCGAACAGGAACGACGTTCTTCTACGACCGTGTGGTGCCAGGCAAATACTTCTTCAATCAAGATCTGGAGAATGGAGAGCAATACTTGCTGGACATGATCAAACGACTCGATCGCAAGAGCTTCGGTCTCCCCAAAATCAGCGCAAACAGCAGCGACAGCGTGTATCTGTCCGAGCACTTCAAGAACTCCTTCGCGTACCGTCGCGAGACGATGCACGAGCAAGACTCATCGGTCGTGTTGATCGATAAATCTCGCGCCGGCCCTGCGCTCAAGGTTATGTTCTGGCTCATCTCGTTCCAACGCTTCAATCTGAAATTCTCGTTCGGGGACAAGGAGACCTTCTGGATTGCATTCGAGCTCGCGCAACGCGACTACTTCTTCTCGCCTTGGGGTGTTGCATGCTTGTCGTCGACGCCGAATCAAGACATGGAGCACCATCCGGACACCATGTGCGGCAGCATCGTGCAGTACATGCCGATTGATGACGACACCCCGAGTTTCTGTACGTGAATGGTGAGGCGCTGCTTGATCCGTATCCAACGGGAATCGACGGCTTGAGGAAAAGCAGGCTGAACGTGCTCTACAACGCCAACCCAACGCACGTGTCTCCCCGAAGGGAGCGCGCACCCAAGCTCAACAGCACGTCTTCATGGACTGGCCGTTTCTTCATGGAGTGTCTAACGGGTCACGGGTCCACGCCATTGCCGGAAGAGTTCGCTCCAAAGCTGCTGCGTCGCCGCCTGTTCTACCTCGGAGTCCGCATGAACGTCACAGACGCGCTGGACAACTGCTCGCTGTTTCACGACACATCCAAGCAGAGTTAGGATGTGAGCCAGGCGATGGACATCCAGCCACCACCTGGTAAATGAGGGGTGTGCGCCGACCATATCCGCACAATGAAGAGTAACTTACATGCGAGTAGAATGACTAGTCCAACATAATCAACACTATTGGACATGGCTGACTTCAGCAGCACAGTTCTAGTTCAGATGTGAGCCTCCCTATCGTATTACGCTCGGCAAGGCGCTGCAGGATGAGCGCAACCATGTCACAACTGACAGTCGTAAACGAGCAAATCAAGGACCGTGCACTGTACGCTTTCGCGTTGCATGATTGTGGCAAGGCCAGGACAGCTTGGCATCCAAGGAGAGTTCGAGAGCGCCGTGCTCTTGCTCTCCTCATTCGCCATCCCTCCAGATCATCCCTTGGCTCCCTCTGGTCTCGTTTTCGTCAGTCTCCACAGTCTCATCAGTCCGCATTCTCACCAGTCTCACCAGCCACCACCACTGACGGCATGCACGACACGCAAGGGCTCGTGAACCGCTTGGCCGCGGCGTCGAGTGGCCCAGTGGACGTGGAGAGCGGTCTGGGCAGCTCCAGCGAGCGTCAACCGTTCATCTCCAGAGCACTTCCTTTGGTGATCAGGCCCGAAGCCTCTCGCACCACCATGTACATCTTGTCGCTCATTGCAGCGCTGATGATCCTGGTCACGGCCAACTCGTCGCTGTCGAACGACCCGAGGGTGATGGAGGCGCTGGAGCGAGAGGCGATAGAAAGACTGCAGAGGGCGGGGATGGTTGCAGCTCCGGGCTTCGTGACGCGCGGCAAGGACTTTGCCAACTCGACCGGAGACCAGGGCATCATCCTGTGCATGCACGATGGAGCAGTGCCGATGGGACTGTCGCTTATTCGCGAGCTGAGATGTCATGGCAACCAGGAGCTCATCCAGGTATACCACTGCTTCCCGGATGAGCTGTCGACAGCTAGTCGCGCGCTGTTGCTCAGTGCTGACAACCACCTTGAGATCGTCGACGTGTGCTCGGATCTCGTGGACCGCGGAGTCCTTAGCCACGACCGCGCGCTGCACTTTCGCAGCTGGTGGATCAAGCCGCTCGCGATCTACCACACCAGCCTCCGCGAGGTCATGCTTCTCGACATTGACGACGTGTTCATGCGCGACCCGGCCGTACTGCGCACCACTCCGGGTATCTGAAGACAGGCACGACCTTCTTCTACGATCGCGTGCTCTTCAGCAAGGAGTATTTCAACCAGGACGTCGAGGGGAAGCAGTACCTGCGCCACCTCATCGACACGTTTGATTACGACAAGTTTGGCATTGAGGGCAAGCGAGAACCGTCGGCGTACCTCAAGACGACGTTTGCGTTCCGGAGGCAGACTTCGCATGAGCAGGACTCATCGGTCGTCGTGATTGACAAGGCGCGCGCGGGGAAAGCTTTGGACGTCATGTTCTTCCTCATTACCGAGCAACACTTTGTCCACGAGTTCTCGTACGGCGACAAGGAGACATTCTGGATTTCGTACGAGCTCGCGCACCAAGAGTACTTCTTCTCGCCGTGGGG
Organism: Phytopythium helicoides; assembly: GCA_024867545.1. Taxonomy (NCBI): domain Eukaryota; phylum Oomycota; class Peronosporomycetes; order Pythiales; family Pythiaceae; genus Phytopythium; species Phytopythium helicoides. The sequence goes on from JANFNE010000047.1 coordinate 3,872, forward strand.
CGTCGGTGACATTTCATCGTCCACGAATGAGGACATGAAGAAGCACGGCGACTCGCTCTGCGGCAGCATCATCCAGTACCTCCCCGTGAAGGACAATTCGCCCGAGTTCCTGTACGTGAACGGCAAGTCATTGCTCGAGCCGCATCCGTTCGGCGTCGAGAAGGAGCGCACGGTGTCGGAGAACGTGCTGTACAATACGAATCCCACGCATATCACCCCGCGGCAGACTCGCCGGCGAAACGGCTACACGCGGACTGGTTACAAGGGCGTGTTCCACATGGAATGCCTCGTGGGGTTCGGCTCGACACCCGTGCCCGAGCAGTTTGCCCCAATCCTGCTACGTCGCCGCATGTTTTACCTCGGCGCACGCATGGGCGTGTTCTCTGCGCTCGAGCAGTGCGACGCCTTTGGCGGCCTCAAGCAGAGCGACAAGACCTCGTCAGACGCACTCGCGGACTCTCCCGAGCCGTCCGCGGAGCCTCCAAAGAACACGTAGGAATATATAATTGTACAACCAGCGATCTTGAGCAATTGATGTGGGTCGAGTTGAAGTGCCGATGACTCAATTCTCACTTATCCATCGGTGTTCGAGGCGCCTTTCCTTTCAACAGAGTGTTAGTCCTTTGCAATGGCAGAATGTGTGAGGGTTTGGGAAAACATCAGCCAATCAGCGACGTCTATAAATGTTGCTTGAAGGTCGCTCGAGTGCTTTAGTCGAGCGGTAGGCGAGTGTACCGGTACCGGTAGTCGAGCGGTAGTCGGCTGGTAAAATGTACATACTGAGCGCCATATGCTTGCAGGTCGCCAATCGTCCATACAATTCCCCATACGTTCCCCTCCATGTCCGCGTGGCGAAAGTCCCACGCCCTTCTGGGTTCAGACACGCCATCTCCTCTCAGTACCTCTCCGCTACTTCACCCATCCAGTCCACTGATTCAAGACTACTTCAACGCGATCTGAAAAGACCCACCACGCTTTTTTCGGCTCCGCCGCTCTCCCCCAAAGGCGCCACTCCACCCCAGCGCCGAGACCAACTCGCCATGTCCGCGACGCCCGAGAGCTCGCGACTGCTGCGCGCCCGCAGCGCCAGCAGCAGCGAAGACGACGGCGTGGTGATCGTCACGGCGCCCGCGGCGGTAGCGGCCGACCAGCACGCGGCGATGGACGACGACGGCAACGACGACGGAGGAGGAGGAGGCGACGGGATGATAGCGACGAGTGGCGGCGCACGGCGGTGGCTGCTGCTGCCACTGCTGGCGCTGTGCCTCGTGGTCGCGACCTCGGTCGGCGTGTACATTCGCACGCTGCAGGCCGAGCCTCAAGGAGACTTCGTCGTGTCGTGGCACTTTGCTGGCAAGGACAAGCCCAAGGAGGAGATTGACGAGTTCGACGTCAACGCGCTCGCGGCCGAGATGCGGCGCAACGCCAGCGTGTTTGACTCGCCGCACTTCCACCGCGGAAAGAACTTTGACTACAGCGTGGATCGGGAAAAGGGCGTCATCATGTGCATGCACAACGGGATCCTCTCCATGGGACTCTCGCTCATCCGAGAGCTGCGCTGTCTTGGCAACAGAGAGCTCATCCAGGTCTACCACTGCCTCCCCCCAGAGCTCTCGGACGAGAGCCGCACGTTACTGCTAGAGGCAGACAACCGCGTGGAGCTCGTCGACGTGTGCTCCGATATGCTAGCGAACAACGTGCTCTCGCAGAAGATGGTCGAGAAGTTCCGCAACTGGTGGATCAAGCCGCTCGCGCTCTATCACACGGATGTGCGCGAAGTTGTCATCATCGATGTCGACGACATCATCCTCAAGGACCCGGCCAAGCTGCGTGACACACCTGGCTATCAGAAGACGGGCACGACCTTCTTCTACGACCGCGTCTTCAGCAATTGCAACAACTTCGTCAATGGCCGCGACGGAAAGATGCAGTACCTGGCCAAAATTCTTAAGAACTTCGACTACAAGGCCTTTGGTGTTTCAGGCGGTCATGCACCATCCGATCACGTGCTCCACAGCTTCGCATACGCTGGCAAAACGTGCCACGAGATGGACTCGTCGCTTGTTCTCATCGACAAGGGGCGCATGGGTGCCGCGCGTGAGATCCTCTTCTGGTTCATCACGCGCGAGCGCTTCCGCTTCGAATACTCGTGGGGTGACAAGGAGACTTTCTGGCTCTCGTACGAGCTCGCTCACTTGGACTACCACTTTTCTCCATGGGGCGTCAGTGTCGTCTCGGCATGGCCCAACAACGACATGCGCGATCACCCAGACTCCCTGTGTGGCAGTATCGCGCAGTACATGCCTGTGGACGACGATACTCCTGAGCTTTTGTACGTGAATGGCAAGGCATTGCTGAACCCGTTCCCCGAGGGCGTCAAGGCGTCGCACAAGACGCGCTTCAACAACATGTTCAATCTGAACCCGACGCATGTGACGCCGCGCCAGAAGCGTCATGTTGTGGAGAAGCGCAAGAGCAACGACAAGGTGAACTACTACTCTGAGTGCCTCAACGGGCTCGGCTCGGAGCCACTGCCGTCGATTTTCGCGGGCCACTTGCTGCGGCGGCGACTGTTCTTTTTTGGTGTGTCTACGGGTGTGTATGGCGCGCTGAATCACTGCGAGACTTACGAAATCGACATCGACACCGAAGAAGATATCGAGGAAAAGGGTGGCGAGAAAGAGGGCACAACCAACGGCTCATCTAGCAACCGTACCAAAGCTGATAGCGATGCAGACGAAGATGACCGACGCTAAGGCGTGAATTGTTCAACCAAATACATGGTAGATGCATGTGAAAGCTGTTTGATAGCGTCCAATGTAATGTAGCTTAAGGCAAAGTTGAGTGTATTGATCCACGAGGGCGAGAGGACATGAGCATCGCTACGGTCAAACGCAACTGCGCGATTGATAGCCTCCTTCGGACACTCACAGCTCAGACGCCTTCGCATCCATGAAGGCAGCCGCAGCCTCCTCCCGCGCCTGCTCCAGAATGCTCTGTTGACACCAAGCAACGGTCCAGTCAGAATCAATAGAAGGGATTCCAGCACAGCCTAACGGACTCACCTTTGGCTCATCAGGCGCCTTCTTGATGCCAATCTTCGACTTCTTCTTCTCCTTGACAACCTCGCCAGTGCCGTCAGGAGCACCAAATTCCGCCACGTTCTCCTCGAACTCGTCAACGACGGCCACTTGTTGCGCACGTTCCAGTGCGGCAGAGAAGCCCGCACGGCATGCCTCCTGTCGGTCGATGGGCGGGACGCGCTGGAAGACGCTACACGCGTCCAGGCGCTGCGCCGAGAGACGGCTCCCGTCGGGCTTGGGGCTGCAGTAGCCAGCACAGCCAGCTTTCTTGCCTAGCGTGTAGCCCTCACCACAGTTGTTGTACAGGTCTGGGCGTGGCAGTCGCGAGCGCCAGTACTCGCACGCCTGCTCCTTGTAGTGAACGAGATTGGATTGGCACTTGGATTCGCAAGACGCGGCCACCTCAGTCACCCCGAGCGCAAGCAGGACAGCGAACCACGAGAACTTCATCTTTTCTGCCTTGGTGTTTTGCTTCGAGGGTTCGGGAGGTCACGAGTGACTTGCGGGGGCGGCAGCAAGCAGGCAAATGCTGCCAACAGACGCGATCGAGCTTCTGCAGAGCAAGATTCCACCCGACGCTTGAGGAAAAACGGCTTCGTGCCGACCCTTCAATCACGTATTGCCGCTGACAAGGCGTTGGCGCTTCGAGTAGAGTGTTGTGGCACACAGAACGTGACAACAAAAACCTGATGACGTTGAAGTAGTAGAGCCCTCATTCCAGACAGACAGTCGTTGGATACTACCATGCGAGATGTCCCTTGGGTGCTAGGTGGCAGGCAGGAGACTATCGCACCGCGTGTCATCCAGCACCCACCGATCTAGCGTAAAGAAGATCTCGTCCATGCTCGGACGTGAAACCGGGTGTACGTCAAAACACTTGGTCATGAGTTGCTGCAGCGAGGACGGCAGCGACGATGGGATCGGCACATGCTTCCCCTCGAGAATCAGTGCCATCGCCTCGCGCGGTGAGATATCAGGAAATGGAGAGCGGCCGCTGAAAATCTCGTACATGAGCACACCGAACATATAAGTGTCAGAGTGCGTCGAGAACACGTGCGGCGGCAGCACCGACTCGGGTGCCATCCATTTGACAGGACCAAAGCCATGATGCTCATCATCAAAAAGGTAGCCGCGTGGGAGTCTTCGCGAGAGACCAAAATCGCCCACCTTGACGCGAAAGTTGGCATCCACGAGGCAATTTCGCGCTGCAATGTCGCGGTGCAACACTCGCGCCTGATGAATGTTCGCGAGTCCATGTGCAGCATCTCGAGCCATTATCGTTCGCGCGAACAGACTCAAATCAGGTGGGGAGCTGCCATTTGAGCCGAGACTTGAGCTTGAAAGAGTTGATAGCGTGCGAGGTCGACCCGAGCGGATCCCTAACAAGTCCTCCACACTGCCATTCGAGAGGTATTCTGTGACGATAGAAGTAGCACCCGAGGACGACGTTGTCGCGTTAGTGGAGGTGATTCCGAGTAGCTCGACTACGTGCGGATGCTTTCCGAGCATATGCATGACGGCTGCTTCGTGCCGCAGCTCCTCTTGTAAGGCATCCGATCCAGTGTAAGCATCCTCACGAAGTGTCTTGACGACCACATGGCTCGCTTCTGATGCTTCGGCTGCCTTCCATCGTGCGAGCATAGCTGAGCCGAACGCCCCGCTGCCAATTGGTTCTAAGAGCTCCAGGTCATTTTGCGAAATCTCGCGCAAATCGGACTTCACATGCTCCATGTCTGACTCAAGAAGAGCGACGACTGACGGTTCGGAGTGAGCCTCAGCAATCGATGCAACACGAAGGCGGATAAACAACATGGAGACTTTAGTGCCCACAATAATGCGAGCTGTGCAGAGCTCATCGTCATCCATTGCGTTGTCTTCTTCAGTGTCTGTGCGAGCGAGGTCAAAAGAAACACTTTCAACCTCACCCGTCCAGCGGAACGACTTGCAGTCTTCGCCAATAATATTGAGACGAGTACTTGTGTCCATCGAGACAGTCACAAGAGTTCCGCGCTCGATTCGAAGTGGTTGCAGTCGGGTTGCACATTCTGCATCATTTTGCTCGAGAGCGGATTCGAGCATACTGGCACGCTGCTGTTTCAGGTATGCCCAGATATCAACCCGGAAGGTTTCCCGGCGGGCTATGTCCTTAGGACCGAACGCGCTAAAAAACACGGCGTCCTGAGTAATCTCTCGCCATTCTGCTCCAGGTGATCGCATACTCTCTCGACTCGATAATCGCCTTCGACCGTCGCCATTTATGGCGCCATGCTCTTGATGTGACCCACTGTCACTCTGTGTGCTCCCTGATGAATCGGTAGCATCAACATGGAGGGATCGGAGAATCTCTCGCTCAATGCCCTCCGCAGACTCTCCATGATTCGTCAGGCTCACTCTACCGTTTCCAACTTGACGATTTGGAAGCATCATGAAGCTATTGTCACTGTCGAATGGCGCAGTCGGCGCATCGCTCGAGGTTTCAAAAAAGTTATCGTATTCGACGCCTTCGTAGAGTTCGGCCGTCATGAAAGACGCGTACGTGAACCCATCATACACGCGTGCTACAGTTGAAATTGAGTCGACGTTCGTCGTGTCGAATGAAACCTCTTTGTTCCACGCGTGGAAGTACCCGTCTTGTTGTTGCTGCTGCTGCTGTTGCAGAGGCTGCAAGGGAACAGCATATTCAACTGCTGATTCGGCGCCTACAGCTGCATCAGTATTGTCAAGTTGGGAGGGCACGAGTGACGTCCCGAAAGGCAGCATTGCCGCACTGCGGCGGGACCGAATCGCTGATCCGGTTGCCGCGAAGGACCTTCGAGCCCCATAGTACCGCTTTTGTTGGCGCTGCACACGCAAACAATGGTTTTCCGTTAGCTTGGGCTTCATGAGCAGAATCGAAAGTGGCAACGAACACGTGAGCGCTGACGATTTTCTGCATCTTCATCCTCAGGTTGGGCGTTATTGGGGCGGAATGCACACCGGTTAGCCACAAAGTAAGTCGCAAGCTTCCAAATTAGTGAATTGTAGAGCATCTTCCGCGCTTGCGGATTGCTGTAGAGAGTGCAATCGCGCTTCGATGAGATGGAGATGAAGTCGATGTTGCGCATCCACTTGCGCTTCAGCAGTTCGTCCACCGATAGCTTGGCGACTGGTACAGACTAGAGAGTCAGCTCAGAGTCATGACCACGAATATGGACAACTTAAAACGAACCGAGACACTCAAACATGACATCCCGACATTGGGGCGACAAGTAGCTCAGCTGGTCCTCGATCACGTCCTGGATTGCATCAGTAGTGACCGCTTCGGGTGGCGAATACGGCGCCATTGTGAATTGAAACATGAGCATCCCGATGGCCGCGCTGGCATTGTATGCGCGACACTGGTAAGTACATGATCGGCAGTTCAAAAAATTGTTGTTCTCTTACACATCAGCGGCTTTGTTTTGGTCCGTCGCAGACACGAGCGAGCAGCCCGTGACGACAAGGCTGGCGTTCAGCATGAGCGTGACCCGTCCATCGAGCATCTATACAGCAATATATGACCATAAGCGATCTTCAAGGCAAACTCGCGGCAATCGACAAGAAACCGTGCACGCACTCACCATGACCTCGTAGTCTCGCAGCTCACCAGCCAAACTCAACCCATGTGCGTGCAGGTAGTGCACGAGCGACGCGACCTGGAAGATGACGTCGTGCAGGCTGCGCTCTGTGGAGGCCTGCAGCCGTGAGAAGCGCGCGGCCGCGGGCGTCCACTGCGCGTTGAACTCCTGCACGAGCACCCAGTTCTTGTGCGCATCCCAGACGCGCAGCGCTCTCTGGAAGCGGCTGCGCGGGCGCTTGGACAGCGCACGCATGGTTCTCCACGCGTGCTCGACCTGCCACTCGGTGACGACAGCCTTGGGGAAGCACGTGAGCAGCACGAGTCCTCCAGCCAAGCGGTCTGCCGCCACGACGGTCGGAGGCGCCGCGACGCTACGCACAGGCCCCCACGCGCGCACGAAGCCGTAGCGGTCGGCCGGGAAGCTCTCGAACGCGCTGGGCCGCATGAGCGCGCGCCGCAGCCCGCCGGAGGTCGCCGAGCCGCTCTTGGAGGCGCGCACCGCGTCCAACAGATGTGCCGCCAGCCCCGCGAGCTCGCAGTCCGCGCGGATGGAGCCGTCGGCGCGCCGCCACGGCGTCAGCAGCGCCTGTAACTCCATCCGCGACTGCTCCGCGAGCGCTTTGACCTCCTCGACCAGCGCGCGGCGCAGCGAGCGTCGCCGCGGCCTGCCTGTCGCCTCCATAGCTCGTCTCGAAGAGGGGGAAGTCAATTGGCTTCAATTCGGCAGAATCGCACTAAAATCTCGCGAGAGGAAAGGTGAGCTACCGGAACTTTGATTCCGTATATCACATCTAAATGAGAAGGGGTGGAATCGGTTGTTTATTAATTAAATGACCCTTTATAACACATACCCCGCGAATAAAGAATGCACCCATCCTCGTTCTTTTGTATCAGAACTGAGCTGCATTCTCTTCCGGCTCACACGCGGACAGACCAGACACCGACACTTGCGCCGACGCGAGACCAGCGAGCATGAAGGCGCTGCGCGCGGCCGTCTCGGGCTCGCGCGTGCGCTACATGAAGGACGGCTACGACCTGGACCTGACGTACATCACTCCGCGACTCGTGGCCATGGGCTACCCGGCCTCGGGCGTCGAGAAGACCTACCGCAACGACATCTCGGAGGTTCGTTGGCTCTTCTTGCGGCCGGCCGCGCTGCGCGTTCACTGACGCTGCTCGCTCGCGCTCAGGTGGCGGCGTTCCTGAACTCGCACCACCCCGACGCATACCGCATCTTCAACCTGAGCGAGCGGCGCTACGACTACTCCAAGTTCGAGGGCCGCGTGTCCGAGTGGGGATTCCCGGACCACCACCCACCGCCGCTGCAGGTGCTGCTCGACATGATGAACGAGATGATCGAGTTCATGGCCAAGGGCAGCAAGAACGTGGTCGTGGTGCACTGCCTGGCTGGCAAGGGCCGCACGGGCGTCGTCTGCAGCTGCTACCTGCTGCTCACGGGCTACTACGGCTCCATCTTTCGCCTGCGCAAGGAGCGAGAGTTGCGCGAGATGGCCAACGCCGCCATCCGCGACTTCTGGAACGCGCGCGGGCAGGGCGTGCGCTATCCGAGCCAGGCGCTGTATATTTATTACTTCATCAAGATCGTGCGCCGCTTGGGACGCACGCCCACGCAGATCCCGCCGCTGCTGCCGGCCAAGAAGATGGTGCGTTGCCGGATTGTGCTCAAGCTGGAGTGCCGTGTTGTGACTGACGATCGGGCACTGATATTATAGCTGCTGCGCCGGGTCGTGCTGCACGGAATTCCTGACTACGAGGCCACGGCGCGTGGGGGCTGCACGCCCTTCCTGCAGGTGCTGCCTGCCCCCTGGCAAAGATACACGCCGGACCTGCTCTACAACAGCGCTTGGCAGCGCCCCAAGTTCGAGACGTACCTACCCGATCCTAACGGCACGATTGTTTTCGAGGTGCGTGGTATATCCATGGATTGTTGTCGAGCTTGAACGCGTGCACTGACTCCCTTGAATCTGCAGATCAACTGTGTCATTCAGGGTGATACGCTGATCCGGTGCTTTCACGCCAATACTGCCAACATGCTCGGAAAGAACATCGTTCAGATGTTCCACGTGACGTTCAACACCGACTTCTTCCATAAGAATGTAAGCTATGCCATAGTGAACGAGTCACTCCCAGTTCGATTATGGTCTCTGACAAAATGATTTGACGTGATTCGCAGAGCGATCTGTATCGTTTGCCAAAGGAGGAAGTGGACGAGGCCACGCGCAGTCGGCGCTATCCTGCCAACTTCCACATTGACTGTCACGTCCAAGTTCTCACGGGCGGACGCAACGACCTACCTGAGGAACCGAGTATCCTGACAGAGCGCGATCGTGTGTATCCGAACCGAGAGCATCTCGAGGATGGGTTCCCAAGCTCTATGACACAGTCAGCACACGCAGCGCTTCCTTCTGTTACAAAACAACAAGCAGTCGTGGTGGCGCAGGAAGAAACTCCGACCATGATGGGATGGCTGCTGAAGCAGGGTGGATTTGTCAAGAACTGGAAGAGGCGCTGGTTTGTGGCGCGCGAGGGAACACTGACGTACTTTGCTCGCGCGAACGACCCAACACCGCTTGGAAGTGTGGATCTGCGCAACGTGACGGTTGACGTGTGCGAACCAAGCGAGATCAATGCCCGGAACACAATGCTCTATTACTTCCGCATCGTCCCGCCAAGACTGGGCATGCGCACGTATTACTTCGGTGCTGAGTCTGAGGCTGACATGATTGCCTGGATAAGTGTGGTCGGAGCACAGTCATGCTATGGTCTAGCTGTCGAGCGTGAGCGACATAGCACACAACTCGGAGGCTCATCGCGCGGCGGAAAGCTTGTTCGTAGTCTCACCTTCACTTCAGGCAGCGGAAGAGACCGTAGCGACATGCTGTTTCACTCTGGTAGTGTTGCACCTCCATCCGAGCTCCGTCAGCCACCATCGGCATCTTTCCACCAAACGGATCGCGCGAGTCTTCCCAGTCGCATCAGGGTGGGATCGAACGCTGCAGCTGCTCCTTTCGGTGCTGAAGAGGAGTTTGACGACGAGAGGTATCTTTCTTCGGCGAACCAGCCGGCGTATCAAGCATCGGTGCCCGTGGACATGAGTTCGGCTTTGTCGGCAGACCAGCGAGCATTCTTGCTGCAAGAAGTTGAGAACTGCCAAGGACAAGGAATGTACATTTATTCCGCTGAAGAGCTGGAAGAAGCCGCAGCAATGCAACAGCATTTGCGATCGGCGCGCATGGCACACGATTCTCCGGCTGGTCCAGAGACGCTTGCTAGCGCTCTGAAGCGAATGGTGGCGAATCATCAACTAGCGGATGCCGAGCAGCTGCTCACGGAAGTTGTGCTCACGCGTTTTCCGCGACTTGTGGATGCCATGGATTACGACCCACTAGCGTTCACGCAAATGATCTCAGCCGGAGACATCAGCCGCACAGCGACAGCAAACCACCCCGCGGCCCCCAAGGGTGTTTTCTTCTAATCACACCAAGCCCACATCTCGAAGTTAGAGGTTTCAAGTTTTTGAAAGTTGGATAGAGGATGCGTAGTTGTTTGATTCTGTAACGCAGCTATACTCTTGATTCTGATCGCACCATTGTCGCTACCACATCAATTCAGCAGTTGCAAGAGAGCAAAACACACCTGCAACAATGGCAAGCGCAACGAGACTGGCTAATCGAAAGGTACCTGCGTATGTTGCACGCCAGGGAAAGAGTTGACCATAGAAGACTGCTGGCAGCAAGTAGCACAGCACGAGCAGGATGCTTGCGCCGACGAACGAGAAGACAACTTGGATTCCCGGAACTTGCAGGGCACACAGAATCTGTGCTCCGAGGAGTGCCGCTGAGACGGCGAGCGTCATACTGATCGATGAAGCTGCGGAGCGGGTTTCTTCTTGCCGTGGCCACAAGGACTCCCCCAGCTCAAACACGAGCGCGCGCAGGGGATGGAAAAGCAGCGGGAAAGAAAACAGGATCGTGAACAGAATGGCGATGCGCGGCACAGCCATGATCGGGTCGCGATCGAGGTTGAGAAGGATGTTGCCCTTCGTTTCCGCACCGTAGATTGATGCGGCACACAAACCGAATACGGCGTAGATGGCAACACACGCGGCAATAGCAACGGCTAGACGAGTGCGCATGACACGCTCCGACTTGCACAGCGCTCTGCGGTATCCGTGGTCCTCTCGTTCCTCCTCTGCAATGGCTGTAATTGTAACGCTGTTATAGCTCTCGGCAGGATGGAGTTGCTCAAGTCGCTTCGTCTCGGTTGCAACCAGTTGCGCCAGCAGAGGGATGACGTTCAGATGAAGCATAAAGGTGAAGTTGTAGATGCCGACAACCTCTGCGAGTCGCCACAACAGTGACGAGCCTTCTTCAGGGGTAGAAGCAGCATTATAGCGCTGCTGGTTCGAGTGGGAGCTTGAGAGTGCTCGGAACGCGACCGCAGCAACGAGGTACAGCGAGAAGATGAATCCGAGGTACGACGAGAACCGCAGCGCCGAGATATCTCGGGAGAACGCGAGTGGCAGCACCACTGCCGTCACCACAACACAAACCGTAGCGATCACCAGTGCGTTGCTTGGGGTGGTATCTTCCGCGCCGAGGAAGCTGAGAGCTGTCGCCAACAGCGACGGTGCCATATCTCGTACGACGCGCACGCAGCCGACGCACGCTCCAAACACCGCGAACGCCGTGAGCGCTCCGGCCAAATTCGCGAGTCTCGAGCCTCCAGCCGCAAGCGCCAGCGCTTGGTACGTCTTGTGGCGCTCCTCACGCGGCGCCGCTGTGGCCGCAAGCGCCACCGCCACGTGGACGCGCAGGATGGCGTCGGCCGTGAAGAACATGGCGCAGCCGACAACCACGAGCGCCGCGAGCGCCGGCACCGGCGGCAGCAGCACGAACGTGTAGGGCACGGCCAGCGTCCCGGCGCCGACCGCCGACATGACGAGCGTGAGCGTGAGCGCCGACTCGTGCAGCCAGCCCCGCAGCCTGGAGGGCTCCTCACGCTCGGGCGCCGCTTGCTTGGCCTGTGGACGCTCGTCGAGCTCGCCGCTTGGCTCAGGGCCGGACACCACGGCTGGGAATCCGGACTCGAAGCTCGCGTTGCGCTGGCGGCCGCGGCGGCCCGAGGAGAGCAGCGGCAGCACTTCGCCCGCGGGCGACGGCGGCGCCATGTTGATCTGCGGTGCGTACTGTCTCGAAGGTCCGACGCTGGGATTTGCTGAGTATATGATCAACTATGATTGGATGTTATTCGAATGTAATGTTACTTGATTGGATGATATTATCGTGGTTTATGTTAGTTGTCTGTACAATGTGTGAATAGTTGTATTGTTTGCTCACTCACTGGTGACCGCGTCGTCCCTATCGTCTACTTCGTCTTGCGCTTGATGGCTCGACAGCAGCTTTGGTGGTGGCTTGCTGATAGAGCTGGAGGTTGAAAGCTGCTTGCTACGTCTAGTTATAACAGCATTGAGAATCGATTCATCCGAGCATGTCGAGGATGGACTGCGCGCGCAGGTGGAAGTCCTCCTGGTAGTCGTCCAGCAGCGGTCGCAGCGCGTTGGTCACGTCCACGGCCGTCATGCGTTCGCTCGGCTGGTCGACCACGAGCAGCCCGCGGAAAATGTCATAAATAACCGGGTGGAACTCAATGTCGCGGAAGCATATGAGGCAGCCTTCTTGCCCCAGACAGGTATTGTAGCCCGGCTGCAGCGCGTGGCTCAAGAGGTTCGAACACCAGTTCGTGTCACACACGAGCGCGAGGTGGCCCTTGGGGTAGCCGAAGCACAGCAACTGGTACAGCTGAGATAACATCAAACCACAGTCAGGAGTCAATGATCACACGCTGAATAGGGAGAGCAAACGTACCAGAACGCCGGCAGACCACATGTCGGCAGGAGCGCCAAGGAACCCTGGTCGAGGCTCAGGGTGCTGGTTGTGTGCGCGCACCTCGGCCGCGACGTACAGCGGCTTGAACTTGACGAGTCGGTTGCTGGCGCCTGCGCGGCCGTTGTTGGTCATGATCTCCGAGCTTCCAAAGTCGATGATCCGCGGCTGGTCGCGCGCGTCGATGACGATGTTGCACGGGTCAATGTCGAGGTGGCACACGTTCTGCGCGTGCATGTACGCGAGGCCCTTCATGACGCCGTCGAAGATGTGTAGCGCCTCGAGCATCCACGCCTTTGCGACGAACGCGTTGACGGCCCTCTCGAGCCCCGCGAGCTCTAGCGCTGCCATGGTCTGCACGAGCCGTTCAACCGCGAAGCGCTTGTACTCTGTGAGGCGCCGCTTGGCGTACATGATGAGGCTTCCGTTGGCGGCCAGGTCCATGGCGATGTACTCGTTGTGCGCGTCCGAGAGGCACTCCCACTGCGAGAAGTAGGGGGAGCTGTAGAATCCCGAGAATCCCGCGGGCTGCAGCTGCGCCATGACGCGCACCTCGTTGAGCACGTCGTCGTGCTGCAGCTCGATCTGTCGTCGGTCCATGATCTTGACGGCCACGTCGAAGACCGGCGCGTCGGCGTCGTGTATCCGCGAGCGCTGGAAGTATTTGCCGTAGCGCACGACGCCGCACCTACAGACGCCAATGTTGGCGGCCTCGCTCTGCGTGGCCTCTGGCGAGGCCAGCGGCTCGTGCTGCGCCGCATGCAAAAAGCACATGACGCCGCCCTGGTCGTCGTCCCACGGCAGGAACAGCACGGGCAGCTGCAGCGCGAACGGCGGGTACCTGGGCGGCACGCCGCGGTGCGTGTACGCCGCGTAGCGCGCCTCTCCTCGCTGCCGGTTGTAGGCGAACACGGCCTGCTGCAGCGCCTCCATGAGCTCCAAACTCGGCGCACAGCTGGCTCTAAGCGCGCAAGATCGGGAATGACGCGCCGCGGGAGGCTGCGAGAGACCAGGCGGCGGTCGACGCGCGCGGAGCCGCGGGGGAAGCAGGCGGCGGCGCGCGGTGGCGCGGTGGCGTTTTCCAGAACGGAAGGGGGCGCAACTGCGGATACGTCGGCCGGGAAGGAATATCCAATATTGAGTATAGTCGCGATCTTCTGGTGCGCTTTACACAGTGTTAGCATGGAGACTGCACAGGAAGAAGAGGAATGGAGATACGAGCGTAGTGACTTGGGAGCGTGTCATTGGCCGTCAGCTGGGTATGGCTACATGCGGCGGCGAGTGCCGAGAGGATCGAGGGGCTGCGCAGGCCAATGGGAGCGGGACAGCAAAGGGCCACATGGCTGTCCACTCGGCCGCGGCATTGAAGTTGGCGGCGGAATGTTGGTGCTGCTGCTGTAGCGTGAGATGGGTGGGTGGGTGGATGGAGGTGACTACTGTTGCTGTTGTGCTCGGCGAGCGTCAGCCGCGAGAGTTTGCTGCGACGCATGCAAAGAGCGAAACGTGTGGCCGCGAGGTGCGTGGGTTGACGGTCTGTGGATCGATCTCGAGCGCTTCCTGGGGTGTGCCACTCGTCACGGGTGACTCGTGTCATCTCCTGTCACACGCAGAGCTCGCTGGGTGAGCGGGAGGGTAGCCATGGGAGCGCGCTCTCCTTCTCGATTGCTACACGAAGCTATGCGCCGGTGGTGCTGTCGCTGGTCTCGGACGTGAGCGGAACGGCTTGAACTGAGACAGCAGCGCGCGCCACCGACCGGTCCATGGCTGCTGCTGCTGCTGCTGCTGCTGGTCTTCTTTCAGGCTCGGGCGTGGCGTCAGGATCTCCACCTCTCGCACCTTCAACTCGTCTGGCCTCACACCCTCGGAAGGCTGGAACTCCGACGACCAGACCGACAACGAGCCACGCTCAAAAGTTTCGCAGCTCACCTGGTCGGCTGGCGAGCCTTCAGGAGTGTGCTGCTCCCACTTCCGCCGCTTGAAGATCCAAGAAGCGAACACAGCACCACACAACACGGCAGTCACGGCGCCAGCAGCCGGGAGCACGCGAGTCGACTGCTCCTCTGTCTCGACGATCATCTTGTCGAGCTGCTCAGCGCTGTGCGTGACGAGCTCGGACGCCTTCTCCAGCGCCTCGTGCCGCTCTGACTCGACTTCAACGGGCGGAGACGCGGCGGTCGCTGACTTTGGCAGCAGCAGCGACAGCAGCGCCAGATTGAGGAGTGGGCGGCTTCGCATGCTGCCAGTCGTCATGACAGGAAGCGACTTCTGCTCCGTGTTTTGTCCATTGCCCCCACGATGAATAAGAAGAAAGGTGTCAACACGTCGGGGTGAAAGCGGTGGCGTCCAGGTTGGATTCGACCTAACAAACCCCCATCCAATTGAACTGTACTAGAATTGTTTCGGACCAGGAGTCAGGATGCAATTTCAAAGTTTGAGCTTGTTCGATGTTGTGGCAGTCGAGCGCTTTCGTCAGCACTTCGCACATTGCGAAAGAGGTGGGAGCAAGAGAACCAGTTACTTGGGCGGACCATTCTTAGACTGGGTCTATTCTTGTCATCACAATTCACCATTGGACTCGTCACTGATGAATTAAAGTGTTTCCTTGCAGTACGGATGCAACATCGAGAACATCGAGATCAGTTGTCGCCTCAAATCACCCGCAACCTCCGTCCTCGAAAAACGACTGCAATCTCGTCGTTGTCGCTCTCGTTGCGGTTTTGTGCCTCGCTTGGACTGCATGGC
>JANFNE010000048.1:0-120708 GCA_024867545.1 Phytopythium helicoides
AAGTCGGTTGGGTTAGAGGGGACGGAGGAGACCAAGACGAAGAAGCGCACGCGCGCCAAGACGGAGCGGCGGCGAGAGCAGTGCCGAGCCAACCAGGCGCGCTACCGCAACAAGCAGCGGTTGTTGCGTCTCGAGTTGAACGAGTCGATCGACAGGCTGAAGAAGGAGGTGCTAGCGCTGGAAACGCGCCACGAGGCGCTGGTCTACCAGCAGCTCGCCAAGGTCAGTCCCTGGAGTATCGTTGTGGAGTTCTTTCGACTCTTTCGCCACGGCCCGTGTATTCGACCGAGCTCCTGGGTCCACAAAGAACTGGTGCTAGGCAAACATCAAGAGCAGAGCGATGGCAGCGATATCACCAAGCTGCTCGAAGACACCCCACACGGCGAGGACCAGCTCAAGTTCCTTCGCTTTTCAATGACTCCGGACGTTTGCGTTGTCGGAAGCAAACAGCACGGCGTGGAGGCGCTCCTGGAGCACTGGGTGCAGTGGACGCGATACGTTGAAGAGTCCGAGATGCTGCTCGTGCGAGTCGAGTCGATGCACAACTCCTCAAACTCGCTTGTGGCTACTGCAAGTCTGCGGGTCGCGATGACTGACTCGGCTGTGCGCGGTCTCTTCCCTCGTCTGAGAGCTGACGACGTGTCCATCCAGTGGCTCGTTGGTCGGCAGATCGAGTTCCCCTGCGCCTTTTGGTTCGAGCACGACCCCGTGACGAGTGTGGTGACCAGACTGAGAGGTCAATTCAAGATCGTGGAGACGATGCTCGCTGAATTCGGGTCGTTGGCTGAGGTCGCCCGTGTGCTTGACGGATCTCGGCTGACTGTCGACGGATTTCTTGGGCAGGAGTCGACTAACCGGGAGGTGTATGGTGAGGAAACTGTAACGATGGGAGAAGTTAGCAGCCACAATGTTAGGGAAAGCGGCACAAGTAGCGTGTAGATATCTGCAATGGCGAACCCCCTTTGAATATTGCAGTATGTGTTTCGCATAATGGACGAAGCCGAGCAGTGATAGGACATTTTGGCTGACAGTATCGCCAACTCGCCGCGGCATGACCATTGTGACGTCCAGTATTTCACCCTCAACCAGAACATTGTATTGGCTGAGCTTGACTGTTGTTTTGTGCCAAGGAAAAAGCTTCGTTGTTCTACAACGACACTGCGTCTGTAGTTAGTGTTAGAAGACTATCAATCCAGGAATGCACAACACAACATCCAATGACAGATGAGGGTCAGCTGAGGTTGTCACGTACTATCACTCGCTGACCAAACTCACTCTTTACTTTCGGCGGTGTGATCTTCGTTTTCAAAGGCTCGACGAGACTCACCACCAATTGATCGCTATTTAGTTCGGGAAGAGAAGTAGAAACTAGCAAGTAGCATCCCTCCCACAGCGCAATGTTGTCAATCTAAGCGACAAGCTCTCACTCCTCTAAGCAATTTGATTTAGAGATGTTTGAGCACTACATCGTCACGATTATCCATTATTATCAAATGCAAAGTATTGACATACAACTGCGCGCAGATTCTGTGGTGCCCGATGTTTCAAGAGCACTCGCATTGATACCGCTATTCCAAGCGCAAATGTTACTGCTGCATCAATCACCACTACCACTAGAAAGGGAAGAATCCTTTGCAGGTCATGTCCTTGTCAGGTCAGCATTGGTCAGGGCTTACCAGAATATGACCTTACTATAAATCGATCTTCAACCCTCTAAAATATAATAATATGGGTGTACCCGTCTACATATTGCACCTATTTCATCACCTTCAGCCTCACTTTAACTGCTTTCTTCGTTCTATTTCATCATCTCATAGTTATCACTAGATCCATCAGGCATTGATTGCAACTGGAATAAAAAAAAAACTCATTTCTCAATGGAAGAGTGTATTTTATTCATCGTTCCCCTCATGCAAGTTTGTTTCCAATGAAAAATACAACCAATAACGATAACTTTTGAAAAACGTTCATGAATATCGCGAAGCATTACTGTTTTGAAATCACAATAAATGAATTCAGGATCCATTCAGCATTCACTTCATTCAATACAAGTCATGCATGATAGGAGGTTGAGTGAGTTTTTAAAGGTCGGAAGTACAAACGTTCCGGGACCTTTCCTACTAGTGAGTTTGTCGTGAACTGTTATAATCATACACTGCTTGAGTTTAGCTAGGATACATCTGAATGTACCATCCAAAATTACTGATGACTTGAATTGTCTTAACCACTACAATTGTACGGGATACCCCCCCCCCCCCCTAGGCAACAGTACTATGCTTTATGAAACACACGAGCAGCGTCATCAAATCTTTTGGTTAAGATGCATCGTGACCACCCAGCCGCTGTGTTAGCTTAAGAGAGAATCGCAAAAGGTACATTCTACTCAGCTATCAAATTCATCAGAAGAAATAGCACCATACATTGGAAAACAAAAAAAAAAGTGAAGGCGAATGCTAAAAAATCTATACGAAGACCTCTAGCAAAAAAAATAAATCAAAAGAGTCTGACTATGATGCTCTATCTTGATCCAATGCTATTGACGTCTAAATGCTTAGTTTACGGAATTTTGCACAACTGTTCGACAGCTAAATGGAAAAGAGCATGGGTTGCTCAATGGTGCTAGATTTGTCAATTTGATTCATGACTCTTGGACAAATTGTGGGAAAACAATATTATCGGAGCAGCAATTGTCTTCTTCGTCCTTCACAAATGATGACTTCGGCATATATCTCAGATGGCTTTTGCCAAAACCCCAATCACCATTCAATTTCGGTTGCCAAAACATACAACTATGGTTTCGATCACGGTATGACATCAATCTCCAAAATGTAGCAAAATTCACAATCTCCGTCACGACTGGATCTACTCGCAAAATATCTTATTAATTCGACACTATTGTACCGCGAGATTGTGCTATGCATGTATTGAATTTGTGCATTGGCTACAAGCTTGGATTGAAAGAAATGAAAACGTGAATTTGTTATGATGCTAACAGCGGAATAACGGAAAAGACAAAGCTAGTTGCACCCCCAGGTGGCCCATTTCCCGAAAGAGCGGTATTCACCAAGCAGGTTCGTGCTCTCAACAATTATTTTTCTACAGGACAGCGATTTGATGCTCTCTCTCTCTCTCTCTCTCTCTCTCTCTCTCTCTCTCTCTCTCTCTCTCTCTCTCTCTCTCTCTCTCTCTCTCTCTTTCTCTCTCTCGACTTCAAGAAGCTGCTGATTTTCCCGTTCTGAATCCATATGTCGACGTGACGTTCGAGTGGCGCTTGCAAATTGATACAGCGTACACTTGTAAATTACCCTGCCGAAAATGATGTATTTCTCAAGAATAACACTGACAGCTTTATTTTTACTGATATTTCACAAGGTGACTAGGATAAATAATATTTAAAATGGAAGCGATAATTTACATGTCAGTCAAACTTGCGTCTATCGACATTCAAAGAGAAGCTCCTATCTGATGAGTGTTCGCAATTTTTGTGCAGATCAGCTACGCACGTCGGAGTTTTATTGTTACGATCTGAATGCACATCTAAAGGCACGCTTGCGCCTACAAGTGGTCTCAACGGAGATGTTGTTGAAAGCCCCCAACCATGGGTATATACCCGTGCTTGCCGCCTCCATGCGGAAAGAGCGATTGCCAGAAGACTGCACAGAATGCGTCTGTGGTTTGCCCACACCTTCGTTCAGCTCCACCACGTCTACCGCGTCTATCCAACAGCCAACACAGACGGGTTAACAACGGGCTGTATTGAGAGCATTAAGAACGACGACTAGACGCACCTGCACCGGTAGATGAATCGGAAGCTGGCGGAGAAATGGTGAGGTCGACATCGACCACGTCGCCCGATGTGGCAGTACGACCAGCCGCACGATCGACAGCCCGCGCCGACTTCTTGCGCGGCGGGGAGGATTCCGAAGTGCCGCTGGATCGCCGACACTTCGGTCTGTCGGGAGTCATGCCCACCTTCTTCATCTTCGAGCTAGCACCAACACGACTAGTCGCTATTGAAGGAGAAACCGCCGATGAAGCCGCTGGAATGGATGGGGACGAAGGAGGAATGCCACTTGGAGATAAGCCCTCGGAGGCGGCCGTTGAAGGTAACGGCGGAGTGCCTCCAGATTCAGTGGGAGCTCGGGGAGATGGAGCATCTGCGGGCGGGGAGAGAGATACCGAAGCCAGCAGCGGGGTGCTGACCCAGTCCATCACTCACGCGATCGACCGAAACCGATCCGCGAGAGCATCACGCTCACTTTCAACTGTGTGGAGGCGCTCGGTAACAGTTGCCGCGTCCGCCAATGCCTTCTCGCGCGCCGCTGCCCTCGCTTCATCAGTTGACTCAACAGACGCGCTTGGAATGACGCTGGCACCGCCGTGAGCTGCCGCCGAGAGGTTGTGCACCTGTGGTGATGTACCTCAGATTTCGCGCCAACGGTGGGCGAGAAGCACGGAGATAGGTGGTCCACACCATCGGCTAAGTACTGCTCCGCCGATCGGCCGACAAGCGCTCCGCCGATTGCGTTCAGCTGACAACCTGACGACGTGGGCGACAGGGGAGCGGATGACCTGACCGGACTCATCAACTATCCTACAAGCACAGACGCCTTCACACCTCCTGTCCACCCGTCTAGCAAGGTAGAGAGCGATGCCCACACCAGTTGGCCTTACATAAAACACACTATCTCTTTTCCCTTCTCGGATGCAAGACTCTCCTTCGTTTGCGACCACCAGCGGCGCCGGCCCAAGCCGCGCTGATGCTGTGTTTCTCTTCACTGGCACACGACCTCGGTGTGCCACGTATCACGCTGGACAGGAGGGTAGCCCGCGACGCGCAGAGGTAATTCCGGTCTCCCCGGCGTGCATTTCCTTGCATCTAGTAGCTTAGCTCTACATATCTGTCTGTGAGTGTTCAGTCGCTGGATCGACGAGTGTCTGGCGGCTTGGAGCGTGTGTTCCATTAGCTCGTGTATAAGGCCCTGAGTCTGGGCCTATAAAGATAGAGACTATCGGAGTGCGCGCGGCTTGCGTCCATACATCTGCCGCTTGCACGTGCATACCCTTCTTGTCATTAGCTTAGTGACTGTGTGTCTGTGTGAGCTTGGTAGCAGCCTAGATTCCTATCTGGGCGTGTTACGACAACCCGATCCAAAGGGCCAAACTCAAGGGGTTACACAACGTGAGACTGATCAGAGCGAAGCTTAGACCCTCGTAGTCCGAGCTCGCTCAGAGTGTGCACAGGCTCCAACCCCTGCCTGTGTCTCTCTATACCTGTCGGCCGGGCTCTCCGTGCCAACCGGCTGACGCGTCAGGTGCCAGCTCGGGACTCCCAAGTGGGATTTCCCGGTCCACCTCATCACACACCTCGGCGTGCAGATTCGAGACATGGCGGCGCAGGGCGAGATGCGATTCAGCCAGCACAGTACGCTGGAGGCCAAGCTCGGAAGCCACGTCGCTCAGCGTAGACACAGCTTGAATCACGCCGAGCACCGAGCGTAAGGAGGTTTGTGCGGAAAGCAGTGCAGCAGGGTTCGGAGATGATGCCAGGGCAACCGCTCGAAGGTCTTCACACGCGTCACACGCCCTGAGGGCTACCGGCGTCGGCGGTAGAGCGGGTGGCCGAGCCGCATTCAACGCAGTTGCTACGGCTGACACGGTAGGTGATCCTTCTGTCTCCGTCGCAGCAGGAGCGCCGCCACTCGATGTCTCAATCGCCGAGCCATCGGAGGGGTTGACTGTTGTCATCTTGTGCGCGCTGGAGAAGTCCAAAAATGAGTATACTCTCACCCCAGCACGGCTGTACCACACTGGGGCGACGGGGGGGGGGGGGGGGGGCTGTGGTGAAGTGGAACTGGAATTGCTGAAACTCGCAACGTCGGTGTCGGTTATCAACCGAGTGGTATCGGATATCAAAAGGGTGGTGTCCGATGCCAAATTTGGGGTGGTGTATACCAATATCGACCGTCGACACTCAGTGCCCATCGATAAGCAGTGCCCATCGACATTCAGTGCCCATCGACACTCAGTGCGCATCAACAATCAGTCCATCGACACTCAGTGGCCGTCGACACTCAGCGACCGTCGACGCGCGGCGACCATCATGTCCAATAACAGGCGATAATCAACGACGATCGGCATCAAGCAGCCGTCGGTCCAGCGGTCCTGCGGAGGCAAGAGAGCCAGCGACAAGGATGGGCATGAAGGGAATTCACAAGCGGTAGGACATCAGGGTTAACGCAAGATGAAGGGCTAGGATCAGTCTCGAATTTACTTCGGAAGGCGCAAGTCCTCACGTTTCTTTGGTTCTCCGTTTCGATTCTCATTCAAGTCTAACACTCAAGGGGGGGGTGTTAAGGTGATACAAATGGTTTTGGTCTGCTATTTGGCGCGTGCGGGAGAGCACCCCACCACACACTACACACCTGCGGATTGAGGATTTCCACGCCGCGGCCCACACTCTAACCCCCAGGTCTGCCTCAACCAGCGTGGGTACTACCCATCGAGATCGTGACCGAACGTCGCCCCAGGCCGACGGGTACAAAACGTGACTACTACCACACCGGGGTAACCCCTCCGTACTTCGGCATACACGGGCATGTGATATAGTGACTGAAGAAAATACAGGCGTATTGAACCCCCCTCACGTTGTGTCCCCTTTTGGCAAGGTTCTTTCCCTATAAGCCGGGTTGCACACGTATGAACAGGGTCCAACAAGCAACACACACACCGCTCCGCTGGCTACGAGCAAGCCAGCGAGCTGCACTCGCACTCCGTGCCCTCAGCTAGAAAGCTGACGACGTGCACAAGGCACTACACGGCAGCTGACGGACCGAAATCCCTCAGCCGAAGGGTCTTTCACCGCACTAAAGGCGGCTCGGCCCACACACAGGGCCACCAAGCACTCACAACCTCTTGGTCTGACCTTGGGCGCAACCACGACACTCAATGTGCGTTGGTGCAGCCGGCGGTCATATCCAGCCCACACCCACGACTCACCTTGCGCAGATGCTTGCGTCGGACTTGGAAAATTCCGCTCTGTATTGGTTACTTTATAGCTTCATCATCTTCCTACTGTATCCTCTACAATATGCAAGTATAAAAATCCTACTTCCGCTGAGCAGTCGCGTACGACCACCACGGTACCTCTTCTTCTGTCCCTTGGGCCGATTGACTGGCCTTTATATGGGCAGCTTGGGCGACCTTCCTGCCACCGCCCGCTGACCCAGCCAGACTTTCGCCACAGGCCACTTGTCACAGTCGGCTGTACACGCTTGTTTACCGTCCAGTGTACCCGTCTACGGGCACTGCCGTCCGTCACCGTCCGGGGTACACACCCACCACCGTCCAGTGTACCTGTCTACTGGCACTGCCGACCGTCACCGTCTGAGGGTACATACCCGCCACCGGCTGGTGTACCCAAGCCTCCCGGACAACCCACGAGCACTTGGCCAGAAGTGCAAATAATATCCCACCGACGCTGAAACACCCGCCTGATAGCCTCGGCGCTTGGTCATAATTGCAATTTCTTCGGGCGCCTGTCCGGCCGGCCGCTAAATTTTCCAGGACCCTGGTCAGAAATGAAATTTGCTTCACCACAGGCACGCGTGAGATAGGCAACGAGTCTGGCGATCCCAGACACGCGCTTCTTCACAATCCCCTCCAGCAAAGTTTTGCTGGACCGCGATTTTCTACATATCCCCTACCGTGAATGCCAACCGCGGCCTTAGAAAATCATTGCAGCCACGAGCAAACTGTTATCAATAAAACAAGCACAAAGGACATCGTGTATTTTTGGTGAGGTATCCTTCAGCGGCGTCTCATTTCGAACACAACCATCTCCGCATCAGGAGCTGTGTCGACGATTCGTCCAACAGCTACATGAGCTTGATATGCTGTAACTATATCCCTGAATGTGCCGGACCAACGCAGTTCGAGTAGCTTTTTGAGTAAAATGTGACGAAGCAGCTTTCGCCTTTTCACATAACGGCGCTTGTTCGGGAAGGGAAATTCCCACATTGGCGTATGTAGTTCCCCTCAGGTTGTGTCCCCATAATAATCTTGGCTGCGCCCGACTGCCAGTCTGTCACGGCCCGTTGTGAAAACCGCACCAGACAGCAGTGTCATTCCGCGCCGTAGGGTACATGCAAACATACAAAAGCCCAATCATGTAACATATACTCCAATCACACCTCTCCGCTTAGAATAATTCTTAACGGAAAGGATCTCTTCGCGAACCAGTATCCATAGGGAAAAATCCCTAGACCGTTCCGGGTAGGAACCCCATAATAAGCCCAACACCAGAGTGCAAGTTTGTCGATACTTGCAAACGCTGTACTCCGCCATGGATGTAGTGATCAACACAGCTTTTAGCACAGAACGGACCGATATAGTGGTCTAAGCCCGCACCGTCATAGCACAACCGCTCTTAGCGGAAGCTACCGCACACCCATGTGAACTGCCTTCGCGAAGAGATATAGTGATCATCTTCCGCGAAGGGTCATGGGCGCGTCTTAGAAAAGGGGTGAGCAACTCCACCTGGAGCGCTCTAGAACTTCATACAAATACATCCTACACCAGGCACCATCTTGCCCCTGAGACGTTTCTGACGAGTGGCAGCGCCGTCATCATTCAGCATCTCACAACATACACCTACTCTTCGCTGAGAATCACCCGTCAAGAATACCTCTTACCGGAATGACCCTTTCGCTAAGAACAAAGCATACATACATGATGTAGATACATTCGCACAAGAACCCCGCACTTGCGTGCATTGCGTTCACACACACATGCATCAACTATACCGTCATCTTCCTCGCTGCCAACCGGGTCTCACTCCATGCAGACACACATACCCCAGCGGGGACACATGCACCACTCACCGTAGAAAGCGCTTGGTGCACGTGCCCCTTGTGCCGTGCTGGTGTAGTCTGTTCACTTGGTGGGAAATGTTCGACTGTGTTGAAAATTAGAGTTGTCGGATGGTAGCTAAAATCTGCTCTTCACTAGGCAGCCCACTAGGCGTGCGTGAAAATCTGTATGATCCAATGCATCTGGTTGCTCCTGTCGGATCTGTTGATAGCGAGGTATAGTGTGCAAACCTTTCGACGCTTGATGTCAACCATGAGCATGCGATGTGTCTGCTCGGCGAATGCGCAAATGACGGGTGACGGCTCCGATGCGTGGCTGTCAGCTTGAAGTACGGTGGCCGCCAGTAGGACTGTCTTCGAAGTCAGTGGGATGTTTAGTCTGGTGATTACGCCACAGGTCAGAATGTCAGTAAGCTCTTAGCGGAGACTTGGCTCTTCTCCAGGGTACTTTTAAGCGATGTGATGATGCGGCGCCCTCCATGACGGGTCGATAGGCGGATTTAGGGGAGTAGTCTCACCCTTGGGCGAGTAATCTCAGCCCTCCGCAGCGAGCTTCGGTCTTGATCTCCCTGGAGAGACGCTTGACTTGGGCCCGCTTGGTCAGTACCGGAGCGTTGTGATCCCCGTTGGCTCCGTCCGGGGGACCAGGAGTTCTAAACGCGCGCGTAGGAGCCGACGACCAGGCAGGCGACGGCGCTTCCTCTCTCTTCTCCTGAACAAACAAACGATATTAGTACACACAATGGGCTCCGCTAACCTTTTCAGGCTAGGGAACCCGTCGGCAGATGAGTAATGACGCTGCGGGGCTCTGCTAGACCCCACAGCCGAAAACGCGGATGAACTTAGCCGAGAAGGCTCCGCGGGGACCTTCCTCAGACAGAATATGAAGTCGGACACCAATGCCAGACGTGTCGCCACACTCAAAGCGACCGTCCAGCACTGGGCCGAGAAATATGGAACCAACCAGTAATGTACACGCCACTGCGCGACTTACCGATCGGGTGTTGGCCTTGGAGCAACGCGCGGTTGACCTCCTCAAGCCCCAAAGAGGTTTCCCTCCCTGGAGAGCTTGTTCTTCCTTGCGCGCGATAGAGGGAGAAAGCGGAAGTCTGTATTGGAAGTCTTACTGTCTCTGCTACCTCTACTTTTTTATCTTTGCAGTTCTGGTGATAGAGGTCTGATAACGAACCCACGGGAAGCCAGTCAAGGAGGCCAGCCCGTCTTTGTTGAGCGGTGTGGCCCACACCAACTCTTCCCTGATCCCCAAAAAGGGAACAGGGGTACCTCTCCAGGGGTACTTCCCCAGGAGAGGTCTAAGGAGCTATATTTTATCCTAGAGAATGACTTCAATACTGAGGCCAAGTGTGCGCGCGTCTCAAGGACGCTGAGGTGCCTCTGCAGGAGTGAATGCTCGGGCTGATTCTGCAGCGCTTCATCACAGCGAAGACTTGAGAGTGCTCATGTCGAAACACTATAGCGCACATTGAGTCCTTCGCGTAGAAAATTCTTGCCGTACGATGTCTTGGCGAGAGGACATTTAGTGCATCATCAATCCGCGGTCGCTGTTAGGCACGCTCTTAGTGGAGTGACCCTGGTCAGAGTGCCTGTCTCATGCTCTTCTTCGTGGAGTAGCTTCTTGGCGTAACACCCTCTTAGAGTAGGAGCCTTCGCGGAAACATCTTCTTCCCGAAAGATCCACTATATCACAAAAAGGTATACCCATTCTTTCGCTTGATTACTAGTGTAGCCAGGAAAGACTTCATGTTTGCTTCGACTGCAGTTCCCGTAGCCATCACATTGTCTGCATAATTGAGTGATGTAAGGTTCAGCGTGAGGCCATAGGTAGAAACAACTTCATAAAGCCCACAATGGTCTTGGATTATGATGTTGTATTGCTTGCTGCTGCATGGCTCTCACAGACGAGGAGTCTTCATATACCCTTCAAACCAGATCGATGAAGCAGAAGATTATGCTACATTGATTGGATGAAAAGAGTATAGATATCGGTGATTGGTTTCGAATGTGTACAAGCAATTCGACTGGACAATGTCTTCATCCTTTTCAAAAGACATACAGTTGATATTCGGTTCTTTGACAATATTCATTCTTGCCTTTGCGAGTTGGCTTGGTGAAAACTGTCGCTGGGTGGATAGTCAACTTTGTAGTTTGCTGTTAGTCGGGATGGAATCCCGCCGATTACAGCCCCAAGGCGGACTGTGCCTAGGTGGCGAAGTAAGTTACGCAACACAGCACTCAATGATTCCTGGTAGTCAAGATGGTATTTCCAGGTAGTCATTAAATATGTATTTACAATGGCGAGATGCTCAGATGGTCGATACTCAGCGGGGTCGACTCGTAGCTGGTTGCTAAACTGACACGATGGACACGAAGTATCGTTAAGCGCGAAGCAGGTGGATTTCATAGATCAAGATCGTTTCACTTGCCTGTTGTATACGGGGACCGCCATGAGTCGAGTAGGAGAAGGAAACAGCCATGCTCCGCTAAGAAACACTTAAATAGAGCAGAATCTTCGAGGTCTCCACCAAGCGCGGAGCGCTGAAGAGGTGTGTTGGCGTAGTCATGGTTGTTGGCTGTCATGGAACCTTTAATAGACGACAGCTTGTAACGATGGCCTGCGGTGGGTTCAAAAACCGTGAAAGTCCGTTGATAAGTATTATAACTCCCTTTATGGAGCACCCGCTATCGTTCCTGCCAACAGAACACGAATCCCTTCTGTCGGAATCGTATCATTAGATAGATTGGACTCAATAACCTCAGAAAGCATTAACCTGTCTTTGTCATACTGTCATTTTTTAGTTGTATGCACGATTGTTTATAAGCCACACAGCCGTTCTAGCCAATAATATTGCGATGCGGTTGTATCATAGTCTGGACAGTCACATTTTAGTTGTGCGCTACAACACGTATTTTTCATTGTGGTACACAGTACCAAATCAATCAGTGGTTGCAAGCGCGCCCTGAAGACCACGAAGCGCGCAAATATTCACCGCCTGCATGCCGAGCGGGCGCCCAGACCTTGGTGGCGGGGGTCGATAGCTCTCCCAAAACAAGCGCGAAGGCAGGACCAATGCCAAGCGCCTAGAGATCGCCGATCACTACCTACAGTACGGTATCAACGTCGCAATCGACACCTACTTCAGCAAGCTGTCGAGCCCCGCCAAAGAAGTAGATGAAGCACCAGGTGTACCGCTGGGCGCGGGGGCGCGAAAAGCTGGTTGAGGCCAGCGCCACTGTCCATGGGGCCGCTAAGATGAAGAGTAGACGTGCCGGCACCGCAACGATCCTCGCCGAGTCCACGGAGCTCGGGCTTGTCAAGTGAGTGATTAGATTGACAATTGCCATTGTCACATTCCTAACTAATCATTCGGTGCTGACTGATGTGATTGATTTGAGAGAAGAGGGGGTGCCGGTGATCCCTGCTCTGCTGTGCCTCGAAGCACTGGAGGTCGCACAGCAGAATGGTGTGGCACACTTTGCTGCGAGCACGACTTGGCTGCGTCTTTTCTTGTCGCGCCACAGACTGTCCTTGCGAACGCGGACAAGCCAAGGCCAACAATCACCAGAGGACGCTGAGGAAGTGCTGTTGAAGTTCTCGGCGGAGATTAAGGAGCAGATGCTGCGACATGGTGTGCGTCAACTGTGTAACGCCGATCAGACATTCGAGTACCTTCCGATAAAAACGATCACCAACACTGGTGAGAAGACTGTGTGGATTCGGTGTGGCGGCAAAGACAAAGAGCGCGTCACAGTCATGCTCATGGCGGATGCAAATGGCACCAATTACCCTCCGAGCCTAGTGTTCCACAGCCGCCCATCTACAATACCGGAAGTTGCTCTGGAAAATTTGGCTTTGCGCCATGGATTTGGAAAGTACGCGAGGACTGAAATCGAGCTACTGCAACGTGAGACGGGGATGATGATCTACGGAAATGCGACAGCGTGGTGGAACTCTACGCTTTCATTTGACTTTTTGCGGCACCACTTTGCTAGTCGAGCTCCAGATGAAGAGCCAATAATACTCCTTTGGGATGAGTTCAGTGATCATTGGACCCCAGATATCCAGGCTTATGCAGCTCGGATTGGTGTCCACCTCGCTGAGGTGCCTGCAGGCTCTACATCCGTCTGTCAGCCTGCAGATGTCGCGTGGATGCGACCATTCCAACGGCGCATTCAAACGGCGCATCCGCTCCTATTGGGTTGACTATTTACGTGAGCAACTTCAACAGCGAGATCCTAGGGTACGATTCAAGTTGGTACCACCAGGTCTCGCGACTATTGCACGATGGGTGCTCCGAGCGTGGGAGGATTTGCCGTCAAGCATCATTGTCAATGGGTACAAAATGGCACGCATTCAGGTGCCAACACAAGATGAAATCGACGAGGCAAAGCTGTACAGCGAAGTCGTTGAGCAGTTGGAACAGTTGCATTTGACTGACAGTACCGTAGGAGATATAGATCCAGATGCTGACATCGAGCACTACTGAATAAGAACTTGTGTGCAACTTCGAGTTGAAGGTGAAGTCAACTTGAAGTAACATGTGACGTGTGTCAAAGTGCCAGCTCATATGTAATTTACGATTGAGCACCGAATCTATTATTGATTGCAAATATGGTACAAATCACTTTTTGCAGGAGTATCTCCCTGGTGGGTGTGGCTTACAACTAAAAATAGTCAGTAAAGGCTTACATAAAGAAGTCCAATTTCCCTCATCAACGATGAAAACTCTGTCTATCCTGACGTAACACGTCCCACATTGTTTTGAATGGGCTCCCAAGTCCTCTTGTTTCCTTCTCGCAACACACCTTTCATATCTAATAATATTGCTTGGTTCTATATTTTAGTTGTCAAGTTGATGGTGTGAATAGTGCAAGATGTCCAGTAGCGTTTGTACTTCGACGGAGGATCGAGGGGTAGCCCGGGTCCCGGAGGTGCGGGTTGGACTGCATCGGTGTGGCGGAAGGCATCTGTATCATGGACTCTGTTGACAAGAAGATGCATCTACACAGGTCTGGAGGTCATAAACAACGAGAGTGAATTACAGCGCTTTTCTACGGCCTTGAATATCTATATCGACACGACAAAATCAGTGGACCCCATCTCACAATCTTGGGAGACAGTCAGTTTCTAATCCGAGCTTTCAATGGATCTGTTATATTATGTTCGTCAAAGCTCACGGAGATTGCATCTAGCATAAAGCAACGACTTACAGGCTACCTATCAATAAGATGGCAACACGTCAGAAGAATCTTCAGCACAGCAGCTGACTACCTAGCCAACGCCGCATCGAACACAAGAACTACAGAATTGATAACACCAGATGGCTAACCATTATTAAAGTCGAAAAGAAGCTACAACGGGACAGCATGATGGCACAGTCGAACCAAAAAGAGGAGCCTTTCATACAAGCCAATAGAACGTACGCGAAATCGATTGAGTAATAGATTTCGTACGATCCTCCTCCGTAGTGCAAGAAATCCATCTCACAAGTTTATATCACCCACATACTCGTTAATAATAGCGATCAAAATCCCAGAAAAGAATCTCGATTCATAGGCTGGGCACCTTTGCTGGGTAAATTCATACCTAACGTTGCTATAGCCTCATTTGGACAGCGTGAACTGCTATCGAGGCTATTATTCTGTCATTGACGATTCTAATTTGCGATTTATGTTCCCGATCGGTGATTTAGTGAATAGATCAATAACCACTACTCCTTTGAGTTGTGCAAATAGTCTTATTTGGCTAAACTTATTCAGAATATTTACATAAGTATTATCTGATCTGTATTTTTGTCAGCGGTTCTACGTCAGTAAGCGACCAATGGGGCTAGGCACGAGACATGTGTGAAGCAAAAGTAGAGAGGCTCTCGCGACCTAACAGGTGAGCAAGCCATTGACTGGAAAGCGATGACTGACATGTATTTCATTTTGCCTCACAAAATAACTAGCAGGCTAATTTCAACGACATATTCTCCGAGCGCTTACTCCTAAACAGATGAAAATGAGCGCAAGCCAAATTATCCAACCTCAAACTCGCATGAATACTACTCCTCATAGCAAGGGCTGCGAGTAGCTGAGGGGCTGATGAGGAGAGTAACACACTGACGAGGCGAGCGATCCTAAGGATGAAAGTGGCCCAGACGAAGGATCCAGCGAAATTGGAGGATGGGGCACCAGTACTGGTGGCAGAAGCTTGGTTCGGGAGAGTGCTGAAGTAGACACTGCAAACCCGCCAATCAGTACCTAGATGATCGACGTCCTAAGATCAGAATGAACGCACGGGTATTGGGTCGGTTGGCCATCAAACTTGAAAGAATACTAAATAAAAGTGCACGTCAATACCCTGGAGAAGGAGAGTTTCAAGACATACGCAGAGATCAGACAGTATTCTAGTGAATGCCACCAGGAGGTAGGCATGCTAACATTATAGATTCCGTGAGTAAAGGGGTTTGTAGCAGCACACAGATATACACATCAAAGAAACAGCCAAAGAGTGACAACTAGCATTTGTCTGCTTTTCGTGATCCTCAAGAGGCAGAAATGAATCTCCACTTAGTTATCACTGCATAGGTAGGGCATGCCACCTGTTCCACTCGTCTCACCAGTATCTGTGTCGAACTTTTCGGCAGTACTGTGTTCATTTTATCTGTTTGCGAGTTGATTAGCACAATCAAGACTCGATGCGCTAGTAGGTACTGCGCGCGGGAAGACGAGGATATGTGGCCGATTCGTCGATTTCTGGAATGTAAATCAAACCGGTGACTTGTCCGATACCGGTTTTGTACCGGTTTCTATCAAATTAATCGGTTTCAAACGTTTACGGGTTACGGGATGCTCGCCGTAATTTTCGATAAATATTACGGATTAAATTCGAATATGGGCAAACACCAAGAAAGTTGCGGACGAAAAAGGTTTTAGATCACGAGTGACGCACGCGCCACGGCCCCGCGTAAGCGCGGGATCACTTCACAAGAAGTCGGACGCATTCATTTCGTGATCGGCCCAAGCTCACGCGTGACTTGATCCCTACACAGTACACTCGTTTGACTCCGGCGGAATGGCAAGCTGGACCTCCAGTGCCTTCAGCGACCGCGTCATCGGCGATGTGAAGGTAAGGGCCTTGGGAGCCGAGCGATTCGTGGACCCCTCGCCTCGCGAGTCCACGGCGCTCCGACCAAGTCTTCGCCACGATCCCATCGATCCAACCAGGGCTGCTGCCGACCTGGGGACTCGCCACAGAGTTTACGTTCATGACCGGGCCGCGGCGCGGATGTTGCCGCTGACGCGAATTCTCGCACTCGCTGAAGAATCAAAGGCGGCCCTGGCGTCGCAGTCGCTCTTGACTACTGAAGCGAGGGCTGGATTCCCGACGGCGACAGAGCAAGCTAAGATGTCTAAGAAGAGAGTGCGCATCAAGACGGAGAGGCGCAAGGAGCAGTGCCGTACCAATCAGGCGAGATACCGCAACAAGCAGCGGCTGCACCGCATCGAGCTTGAAAACACTGTTGTCAAACTGCGAGAGGAAGTTAGCGAGCTTGACCAGCACTACCGATCGCTGTCGTACCGCGTGTGCTCCAGCCACAACATTTGGAGCGTCGTCGTCGAATACTTTCGCCTCTTTCGACACGGCATTTCGATTTTTGCGGGTGTCGAAAGCCAGACGACTCACAAGCTGAATCGCCAGTTGGTTACTGAGTCGGCACCAGCCACACCTTCATGGAATTCTCTCATTCGCTCTTCACCCACCGGGCAATCGCAAGTTGAGTTCCTCAAAGCAGTCATGGCTCCAGACCTCGAACTTGTCAGTAGTGGGGATTATGGAGTTGACGCTCTCGTGGATCACTGGCTGCGTTGGGTTCGCTGTTTCCAAGACGTCGAATTGCAGCTCGATCGGATTGAGCAGGCGCCTGGGGTCGCAGATGCGGTGCTTGCGACCGCGCGAATCAGCGCGACCATCACGTCTGCCACTGTTCGCAAGATATTCGGACACCTTCTTGAGTCGGAGGACCAACATCTAGACAACGAGCTTGCATGGCGACTATGCGGACAGCGAATTGAGATCAAGTGCTCTGTGTGGTTTGAGTGCAACAACCAGTCGAACCAGGTGCAGCGTCTTCGGTCCGAGGTCGCGCTCATCCCAGCCATCCATCGACTCGTCGCGTCGCTGACGGACACCGCTCGAGTGCTCGACGGAGCGCTGATTACCTCTGGAGGCTTTCTCATCGCAGAAGATGCTTGAAAAGTTTAGAAAGCGAGGTGCGGCAAGGATGCATAGTACATTTGGTGCAAAATCTAAATCTTTTGAGTGGGTGAGAGAATTTGTACTCTTTGCTGCACGTTCAGTCGATCGGCATCAGCTGTGGCGACCCCGACCTCAAGATTCGGCGATCGACTGTGCGATCACGGATAGTTGGCAAACTGTGGAGGATCAGGTAATGCAAAGCACAAAGAGAAGTGCGATACAAGCCAAGTGAGATACAGAAATAGGCACCAAACGCGTTGCTTCATGATTGAAACCACCAAGTTCGCGTGGGGAGGTTTCGAGCATTGTCCGCTAGGGTGGAGAGCCAGATTGCTGCTGGCTTCCAGCGGACGCATCTCATACAGCGAGAGCTGAGACCGAAACGAGCGGAGACAGCACCCAGTCCCATCGCCAACGTCAACAGCTGTTTGATTGTGGGATGGTGTTGCTATTGGATCGCCTCGGATTTGCGTGATAATGTTACGGTCCTGCCGCGTTCCGTAATCGAATTTCAGGCTTCGATTAGCGAGTAAGCGGCGTGTCGTTCCGTATCATGATCCCCTACCCTACCGATTCTACACATACAAACAACAAGTCATTTTGCTCCTTGAGCCTTGTGCCCCACGCTTCACTTGCAGTTTGTATACCATTCAAACCACCAGCTAACAAGCGGGCCGAGTGATCCCGACCACGCTTGGATCACTTCATTCTTGCAAGTCTCCCCGTAGTTGACACCCGAAACTACTGCCACAGTGGACTCGCCTCCAGACTCGCCTCCAGACTCGTCCATGGCTCGATGGATGCACTCGCAGCCCCCTCCCGCTCTTCTGAGCGACCGCGTCATGCTGGGCGTGCGGCTGCGAGGCAAGGGCGACGACGCGTTCGTGGTGTCTGGAGACAGCCGCGCGCTCCCGAGCTTCATCGCCTTCCAGTCGACGCTGGAGAGCGCCAACAGGCCGTCGGAGAGCTTCGAATCCCCAAAAGTGAAGCGAGCGAGGGTCGAAGCGGCGGTGCCGGCGAGAGACGACTCGACGCGGGATGCCGAGCCGCCGCTCAGCCAGTCGACGCCGAAGTCGGTTGGGTTAGAGGGGACGGAGGAGACCAAGACGAAGAAGCGCACGCGCGCCAAGACGGAGCGGCGGCGAGAGCAGTGCCGAGCCAACCAGGCGCGCTACCGCAACAAGCAGCGGTTGTTGCGTCTCGAGTTGAACGAGTCGATCGACAGGCTGAAGAAGGAGGTGCTAGCGCTGGAAACGCGCCACGAGGCGCTGGTCAACCAGCAATAATTCTGGACGTTTGCGTTGTCGGAAGCAAACAACACGGCGTGGAGGCGCTCCTGGAGCACTGGGTGCAGTGGACACGATACGTTGAAGAATCCGAGATGCTGCTCGTGCGAGTCGAGTCGATGCACAACTCCTCAAACTCGCTTGTGGCTACTGCAAGTCTGCGGGTCGCGATGACTGACTCGGCTGTGCGCGGTCTCTTCCCTCGTCTGAGAGCTGACGACGTGTCCATCCAGTGGCTCGTTGGTCGGCAGATCGAGTTCCCCTGTGCCTTTTGGTTCGAGCACGACCCCGTGACGAGTGTGGTGACCAGACTGAGAGGTCAATTCAAGATCGTGGAGACGATGCTCGCTGAATTCGGGTCGTTGGCTGAGGTTGCCCGTGTGCTTGACGGATCTCGGCTGACTGTCGACGGATTTCTTGGGCAGGAGTCGACTAACCGGGAGGTGTATGGTGAGGAAACTGTAACGATGGGAGAAGTTAGCAGCCACAATGTTAGGGAAAGCGGCACAAGTAACGTGTAGATATCTGCAATGGCGAACCCCCTTTGAATATTGCAGTATGTGTTTCGCATAATGGACGAAGCCGAGCAGTGATAGGACATTTTGGCTGACAGTATCGCCAACTCGCCGCGGCGTGACCATTGTGACGTCCAGCATTTCGCCCTCAACCAGAACATTGTATTGGCTGAGCTTGACTGTTGTTTTGTGCCAAGGAAAAAGTTTCGTTGTTCTACAACGACACTGCAGCTGTAGTTAGTGTTAGAAGACTATCAATCCAGGAATGCACAACACAACATCCATAATCAGATGAGGGTCAGCTGAGGTTATAACGTACTATCGCTCGCTGACCAAGCTCACTCTTTACTTTAGGCGGTGTGATTTTCGTTTTCAAAAATCCGGTACTACTCTCCACCAAGGATGAGCATTATCAATTGATCGTTATTTAGTTCGAGAAGAGATGCAAGTAGAGACTAGCAAGTAGTATCCCTCACACACATAATGCTGTCAGTCTAAGCGACAAGCTCTCACTCCTCTAAGCAATTTGATTTAGAGATATTTGTCGGTCAGGCACAATCCGTTGCGTAATATCAACAATCCAAAGTCGCAAATAGCGGCTGGTGGTTGTTAGCATCGAGTTTGATTCGTCACATGCAGTTAGTTGGTCCAGCATGCACTGCAAAGAGACCACGAAAAACACCCCGCGATTGGGGAAGTATGTGCTGCGCTTGGGTAAGATTGTGCACGAAGTAGTGAACAGGATCAACGCTGTCAACGTCGCTTTATCATTCGGGCTCGCGACAGCGACGTCGCCTGCTGACTTCATACGATTCTCCAGTGTCACGCACCACTCTCGCTTGCTGTCCTAACCCACAGTGATCATTCAATGCGAAAACATTGGTCGGGGTACCCGACTATTTATCTTTGACAGTGGACGCTCAAAACCTTTGTTATATTATGAGTGGTATTCGTCAATTGTTAGTTAGGCTAGTATTTGTAAAGGAAGGACTAGGAGCGGTCCTATATTAAGAACGTACTCCCGTAACTCCTTTTCAAAGTGATAGCATTTTTGAGAGGGTGGCAGACAAGTGGCAGTTTCGGAGCAAGATCACGGTATGAGAGATAGAAACGAAAGGAGCGGTAAATAGAAACGATAGAAACGATAGTTGAGGTAACTTTAGAGCTTGGGGTAATTGTCGTGTGGGAGAACTATCGTGGATTTGAGACATAATCAAGAGGCTGGTGCAGCTCACTTCCCCTGATAAGGTGAGTCCCATAGGTTCAGGCTGTAGTGCTTCAGTCCGATAACTTGCCGCCAACTACAGTGTTCTGATTGCCATATCTGCCTCTAACACGGTGCGACCTGTGAACTGTGTTACCTCCCATAAAAAGACAGATGAATAATGTTTGGGCGCTCAAGCGACTGGTTGAGTTTATTGAACTCTGCGAGCCATCACTGCCATTGATCATCGTAACCGATAGAGATCTGGCCTCCAAAAACGCTATCAGTGAATTGTATCATCTATCGATTTGTTCCTGGCATATGAACCGAAATGTACTAACCAGCTCCTGGTCGTGACAAATCAACATATACAAACGCATCATATTCACGAAGGGGTTGAACTTGCCAAATGTAACGGTAGCGCAAACTACTGCGAGGCAACTTTGACTATCATTGATGGATTCGATGCGAGTAAGTGCTCTCAGATCCTGGTCGCATTTTGGTGATGATCACGGCAATATCTGGTTGGAAGTTTTTTTCTCTGCACTTCTGTGACTGGTTTGGCTGGGCAGACACGTAGCCTGCGTTACTGCGCCTCGTTTGACTCTGTGATCAAGGATTGACGCTCGATAATTAGGGATTGGCAATCGATAACCAACGATCTACCCTGGATATCTGATCTGTGACAAGAGACAACGACCGCTTCGCACCAGGAATTTGCAGACGCCTACAGTCGCATCTCTCTCTGCTCCGAATCAACTACATAGGTCTCGTCCGAGCAACAAATTTTGCCAGTGGTTCTACTACAGAGGTCTCCCACCCTCCCAGACATCAGCTGACCTGCAAAGCCCAAGACTTCAAGGGCACCTGATGCTCAAGAAGCTGCACGAACTTTTCAAGCTTTTTTTTTTTAAACAATTGTGGAAAAGCTAGGTGACAGATCCTTTAATAGATCATGCACCGACATCAGTGGTGATTGCTTCAACTACTACGATCCCTCCAAACGATGATGCTCCCAAACTTCGTCATTTGACGAAGGATTGACCATAACAGTCCATAGTGGTTGAGAAAAGAGCAAGTGGACGGATATATATTGTGCGGATGAAAACCGAACTCATCGACACCATCAAACTATAGACATGCAATTTGAAAAATGTCAATGCAACAGCTTCTATTTCAGGGCTCCCAACCAATGGTCAGGCTTCGTTTGAGAAATACTCGAGTGAAAAGCTAACGATTTGACATACGTTAACGTCTTCTGTTTGCGACTGTAGTGGTGTCAACGTTAACCCTCGTAACACTCAATAACTCACTCTCTGCTCAGCTGATCAGTTACGTTCCACAGCTCATTAGCGTCAGCTAGATGCAGGTTTACTTTAACTTATTTATTGTATGGTATACACAAAACAAATATGAGTTGGTAAATTGAAGTGCATCCTATGCCTCTGTGGATCCTGCCTAAAATACATCCTTTCCGCGAGGCGAAGGAAGGAGCTCTACACCGTTCAGTTCTCAATTTCGAGCACCTTCTCCACCAGCATCATAACCGACGGAACGCTTCTAAGCGATGAGCGCTACTCAGGAGGTGGAAATGGTGACAAATCAAGTTGAGGAACAATCTCGCCAATCGACGCGTCCTAATCTGAGGCTATTCAAGACAAAGAAACAAAGGCGCAAAGAGTTGTGGCAGTTTGTGATGCAGTCTACAAGTCGAAGCCACACTGATATCCCAAACCACAAACTGAAGAACTCTCATGCCGAATTCGCGTTTTGTTTGCGGTGCAAAACAGCGATCCCATTTCGTGTTGGGCAGCATAAAGTGCTCGAGCACATGCAGACTTACCACATGCGTGACATGGTAGAGTTTCTTGTGAAACATGGTCGCTCAGGAGGATTCAACGTAGTCGACGATCGAACACTCCAACGATCACTCAGCAATGAGTTTGACGATGCGTCTGACAAACCAAAGAAAAGTGCAACAAGGCATACTACTGCTGACGAGCAAAAGCGCTTTAATCGACTTCCTGCTGAGTGGATTATTCGCCATTTTCGCCCCATGCTATTGGTCGAAGATGAAGGTTTCCTTGGTCTTGTCAGGTATATTACTGAAGAGATCGGCCACGTTAAGCGTGCTGCACCAAAATGGACGCAAATTCGCAAGGAAATCACGTACTTGGCAGCAGAGCTTTGAGCAGATATCAAGGAACGAATTGGACGGGAACGGTTGTTCTCCTCTGTTACCAGTGATATTTGGATGGCTCGCAACACCAGAAGCTTCATATCTTTCACTGTTCATTATGTGGACAAATCATAAGCTGGACTCTTGAGGTGGAGGAGCTACCAGGAATTCACGATAGCAGCTATATTGCTGTGGCACTGCACTCAATAATGGAGCGGTGGTCACTACCTAAGGAGCTGTGCACTAAACTCGTTTGTGATGCGGGATCCAACATGACAGCAGCAGCGAGAACGCTTCAAGTGGACCATATGTCTTGTATTGCTCATGCTCTTCATCTTGTGGTTGGAGGAATGCTCATCAAGTCAAGAAAATCTCGGCGCAATAAGATATCTTCAACATCGCGACAATCAAGTTCATGAATGATCACATGTCCAAAATACCGCTGTGGTTGACCTTGAACGAGCATGCGTCGACGAATTCAAGAAGTACCTGAGTGATGCTGCTATCGTTCATCGTGATGACGATCCGTTTGTGTGGTGGCGCGGGAACTGCCAAAATTCCCAAACCTCAGCCGAGTTGCTCGAAAAATGGCTGGGAATTGTGGCTACTTGAGTTCCATCTGAGCGTGCCTTTTCAACAAGCGGCAATATCGTTACTGCGAGGCGTAGTGCTCTCTCACCAGAGATGGTTCGAGATCTAGTCTTTGTCAGTGATAGTTGGCGCATACACACACAGTGCATTCGCAGCTAGGCGCAAATGGACCATGTAGATGCCTAAATTCCAATTCAATGCCTATTTCGTTTGCATTTCATGCTGCTTCAATCGAACTGTTGATCCCCTTCATACTCCACGGGCCTATGCATTTTCCATGTGAAAGTTATTGGGAGCTGAGAGCATGTTGAGAGGTGGTAAAGTTAACCCCTAGCGTTTGAAATTGACTGGGTTGTCACAGTAACATTGACACCACTTGCGTTTTGCACAGCCAAGCATTTGGCCGTTTTGCGTTTGATTGGTTAAAAATGGCTAGTAGGAGCTACAGCAAAGTGAGCTGACAGGCGGTTAAGGCTTAGTGACCGCGCCAACATCGTCAGCCGCCGAGAAAGTCAAGCCGCGCGTCAGAGCGGGGGCTGCAGCATTGCCAAGCCAACCAGGCGCGGTGCCGTAAAAAGCAGCGAGCTCAAAAGCAAGATTTGGAGCGGAACGTCGAGCAGCCCAAGGTGATCATCCGGCAGCTGGAGCGTCGGCGAATTGAGTTGTTGAGCTCGAACCCCGAAGTAAAGTGAGCGCAACATGAAATTATCTAATTAATGAAATACAAGCTCAGAACGCATCACTAGTGCTCGTATTGCCGATCCATTGCATCGCGCGAGAAGCCTGGGTGGTTGGTCAAATCTCCGATAAACCCGTGAGCCGAGATCCGAGCGCACCGCAGAACCTCCTCGACCTCCTCTAGATCTCGCAAAGCCTCCAAGATTGCAGCTGTGATCTCGAAATCAATGTCAAATCGCGTGATCTGGAGCAAGGGACTCTCATAGGCTTCCTCGAACTCCAGGTCAAATCGTAGCTTAAACACGAGTGGTCTCCCGAAAAGCTTTCGACGAAGGCGAGTGCTCAAGCCTGGATACACGACGTTGAGCGTTCGGTCTGTCACCGTGGCGCGTAATTGTCCCACCACCAAGACACGGTCGGCGTGTGAATCAGACGCCACGGCATGTTCGATGGTCTGCAGCTCTAGTCGTAGGTTGCTGTACAGCACCGAGTATCGCCACAGCTGTTCCAAGAGCGCATCTGGACCACGCAAGCCGCTGTCGATAGCGGCATCTGAACGCACCACTGTGCGCATGAACGCGATCTGCTTGAGAAGAGTCCCGTTGTTCTCTGATCGACCCTGACCGATCCATCGGAGCGAAGGTTCGCCAAATGACATCGAGAGGTCTTCCGTCAACGAGTTGAGATCGGGCCAAGTTGCTCCTGAAAGACCCGTACGGAACCGATTGAAGAACTCCACAACCACGTGCTGCACGAATGCGATGCGTGGAGGCCCACCTGTGCGCATGAACGATCGCTGAACTTCCAGGAGACCGACGAGCTCACGGAGACAGGCAGTGTCTTCCTCCTTCACCCAGAGTTTGGCCTTTTGGCGCTCTCGATACCGAGCCTGGTTCGTTCGACACTGCTGCCGGCGCTTTGCAGACTTGACGGGTTTCGCGGGGGTTGGGTTTGTCCGTTTGGGGGATCTAGCTGGCCCCTCATCGACTCTCGCGGGAGGAGAACGCGTCCCTGAAGACAGGTTGCTGGTCTGGTCGTTTGAGTTGTGGGTGCGCCATCTCTTAGAGCCGACGCTGTCGACGATCCACGTTCTGGCGCTGCTGTCTTCTCCAGAATCGGCAAAACCTCGTCCGATCCCTCTTTCCTGTCGGGTTACCACGGGTCGGATCAAGCTGTCGCTGTGAAGACCGCCTCTCTCCGACGAGAAGGTGAACGGAGCATGGGCCGATGCGGACAAGGGAGCTCGAATTGACGGGAGCGAAAACGCTGTAGCTCGAGTCGGGTTGCTTGACATGTCGGGGAATACCAGGGAGGGGAAGCGCACGGGCTCGAAGGCTTGAGGTGGCGTGAGGCTCATCAGGCCACGAGTGATCCCGGAAGCGAATTTTGGTGTGCTACGCTCATAATAAACGTGATCAGTCACCGACATGGTGTGCTCGGCGACTGAGGAGAGTCTCTGAATAGTGAGGAGACCGGCTCGACGCCCGTGGAGTGATCAACCTGCCCAAGATTGCGTCACGGAGGCCTCTCGGAGCGCTAAACATGGAGCAGAAGCGCGCTGACGACCCCGTGAACAGGTCGTTGATGCCACGACGATGCCTTTTTGGGCGGTGATCGCGCGTGTGAGTGGTTCCGTTTCGGGTGTAATCCATCCCCTGAACAGCAAATCTCGTGCATAGCTTGCAGTTTAAATGTTGGAAGATCATTTATTTATGAGGTAATTTGGTAATGCTGAAGCGTTGGAGAGTTGACCAATTCAAGAAAACGTATATGAAGAAGCAGGGGATGACGTGAGGGCGCATCTCTCAGCAACCGTATTCTTATGAAGTATACAGTAGTACAAATGTGAAGTAAACACATGGTACATTATCAAAGTAATCCTGTTGCTCACGACGGCTTTGTTGGCATGCTCACCTCAGCCAAAGAATCATACGATTGAGCAATAGGAGCACGCACAACTACTTGCCTCTGTGTGGGCGATGAAGCACAACACGTTCGATTCCTTGCGTTAAACAACCTTCTTCACAACCTTGATCGATCTCAGTCCCCTTCATTTCATCGACACAAATCTCTGAGACCCTGGGTGGCTCGTCAAGTCTCCAATGTACCCGTGAAGCGAGATCCGAGCGCACCGCAGCACTTCTTCCACATCCTGCGGAACGTGGAGAACCGCCAGGATCGCGGTCGGTGCCTCCATATCCAAACCCAGGCGTGTGACCTGGAGGAGAGGACTATCCACCGCTTCCTCGAACTCCATGTCGATACGAAGGCTGAATGACAGTGTCTTTCCCAACAACTTTCGGCGAAGACGCGAGCTCAAACCAGGCAGCACATTGCTGAGCGTTCGCTCCGTCACCTTGGCTCGCATTTGTCCCACCGCCATCACTCGCTCAGCGTGCGCGTCGGACGCCACAACACGCTCGATGGTTTTCAGCTCGAGTCGCAGATTGTTGTACAAGGTCGAGTATCGCCACAATTGCTCCAAAAGTGCGTCGGGACCGCGCAAGCCGTCGCCGATATCTGCGTCCGGGCGAACAACCGTGCGCATAAATGCGATCTGTTTGAGGAGCGCCATGTTGTTCTCTGCACGTCCGCGACCACTCCATCGGAGAGAAACCTGGCTACGCGAACTCGTTAACTCGCTCGTCGTATCCACATCGCTGATGCTCGCGCCTGACAAGCCAGTGCGGAATCGGCTGAACATCTCCACGACGACGTGCTGCACAAACGTGATTCGTGGAGGACCTCCCGCGCGGATGAAGGATCGCTGGACCTCGAGGAGGTTGACAAGCTCTCGAAGACTCGCTGCGTCTTCCTCCTTCTCCCAGAGTTTGGCCTTTTGGCGCTCGCGGTAGCGCGCCTGGTTGGTACGACACTGCTGCCGGCGTCTGAATGACTTGACGGGTTTGTTGGGGACCGACCTCATCCGTTTGAGGGATTCACCAGCTTCTTGCTCCAGCTCAGGAGTGAAGTGGCGCTTCGAAGACTGCTGGGCTCTTTGGGGACTATTGGAGTAAGTGGCATTTGACTCGGCACCTTCCGCGCTCCAGGCGCTGATGCTACTAGCTGGCTCTGGCTCAGCTGGGATTTGATCGATGTTCCACGTCTGGCGAGCGACCACTGGGCGGATCAAGCTGTCGCTGGAGGGTCCTCTGATGTCTGAGGTGAAGGCGAAGGGGGTCTGGAACGGCTTCGACTTGGAGATTGAGGGGGCTCGTAGGGACGGGAGGGTGAACGCTCTGGGAGGCGTGTCCTTGGAAGTCGAGGAGCTGTCTACCTTGTTGATCGGTGCGAGCGGGAAGGCTAGCGAGGCGAGCAGCAGTGGCTCGACGGACGGGGGCGTGAGGCTCATGGTGAAGGCGAATGATAAAATCTTTTCTGAGAGCAAAACGACACTGTCACGACCATTTGTTATGGTATACATATCGCCCACGCGCATGGAGTAAACTGTATAGTGCTTATTGGTTCCGTCCCAGGGTAATCAAGTTAGTCACGAAGCCATGTTGGCATGCTCACCTCACTCAACCCTCTTCTACATGATTCGACATCATCAAGAGCTGTAACCACACCGAGATCTGAGCACGTATATTTCCTCGAGTAGCGCTGCGCTGCAGACAAATCCCAGCTACTGTACGCAATCCATGCACAACGATGTACAACTTTCATAACAGCCTCGGTCTATCTCGATTCACTTCATTCGGTCAATACGTATATCGGAGACCCTGGGTGGCTGGTCAAATCTCCGATAAACCCGTGAGCCGAGATCCGAGCGCACCGCAGAACCTCCTCGACCTCCTCTAGATCTCGCAAAGCCTCCAAGATTGCAGCTGTGATCTCGAAATCAATGTCAAATCGCGTGATCTGGAGCAAGGGACTCTCATAGGCTTCCTCGAACTCCAGGTCAAATCGTAGCTTAAACACGAGTGGTCTCCCGAAAAGCTTTCGACGAAGGCGAGTGCTCAAGCCTGGATACACGACGTTGAGCGTTCGGTCTGTCACCGTGGCGCGTAATTGTCCCACCACCAAGACACGGTCGGCGTGTGAATCAGACGCCACGGCATGTTCGATGGTCTGCAGCTCTAGTCGTAGGTTGCTGTACAGCACCGAGTATCGCCACAGCTGTTCCAAGAGCGCATCTGGACCACGCAAGCCGCTGTCGATAGCGGCATCTGAACGCACCACTGTGCGCATGAACGCGATCTGCTTGAGAAGAGTCCCGTTGTTCTCTGATCGACCCTGAC
Organism: Phytopythium helicoides; assembly: GCA_024867545.1. Classification (NCBI taxonomy): domain Eukaryota; phylum Oomycota; class Peronosporomycetes; order Pythiales; family Pythiaceae; genus Phytopythium; species Phytopythium helicoides. Next base: position 27,828 of record JANFNE010000048.1, read on the forward strand.
CGATCCATCGGAGCGAAGGTTCGCCAAATGACATCGAGAGGTCTTCCGTCAACGAGTTGAGATCGGGCCAAGTTGCTCCTGAAAGACCCGTACGGAACCGATTGAAGAACTCCACAACCACGTGCTGCACGAATGCGATGCGTGGAGGCCCACCTGTGCGCATGAACGATCGCTGAACTTCCAGGAGACCGACGAGCTCACGGAGACAGGCAGTGTCTTCCTCCTTCACCCAGAGTTTGGCCTTTTGGCGCTCTCGATACCGAGCCTGGTTCGTTCGACACTGCTGCCGGCGCTTTGCAGACTTGACGGGTTTCGCGGGGGTTGGGTTTGTCCGTTTGGGGGATCTAGCTGGCCCCTCATCGACTCTCGCGGGAGGAGAACGCGTCCCTGAAGACAGGTTGCTGGTCTGGTCGTTTGAGTTGTGGGTGCGCCATCTCTTAGAGCCGACGCTGTCGACGATCCACGTTCTGGCGCTGCTGTCTTCTCCAGAATCGGCAAAACCTCGTCCGATCCCTCTTTCCTGTTGGGTTACCACGGGTCGGATCAAGCTGTCGCTGTGAAGACCGCCTCTCTCCGACGAGAAGGTGAACGGAGCATGGGCCGATGCGGACAAGGGAGCTCGAATTGACGGGAGCGAAAACGCTGTAGCTCGAGTCGGGTTGCTTGACATGTCGGGGAATACCAGGGAGGGGAAGCGCACGGGCTCGAAGGCTTGAGGTGGCGTGAGGCTCATCAGGTCACGAGTGATCCCGGAAGCGAATTTTGGTGTGGAATAGTCGCGTGTCGTGCCCGTCAGAGGAGGTCATTTCGGGTAGTAACGACAGGCTCTCAAACAGCAAATCTCGTGCCACGAGAGATGCAGCTCAAAATTTTGCGGATGCAGAAGTTTTCCAGACGTTCCCTTTACAGTATTGCAATGTGATGGGTTAGAGACGGATAAATATAAGCAAGTGCACGCATAGAGAGAGGTGGGTGATGCGAGAGCACATCACTCGTCGACCGTATACCTTCCAAACCGTCTTCCGTCGAACAATCATGTTGATCCCGCGTAAACACAATTATGTAATCGATGGCTCACCTCACGTGTGATTCTTCAGCAGATTCCACGTCACCAACGAGTGAATTCGAAGAACGAACTACAAGCAAGCAGAGCTAATACATTTATTTGCCAGAATGGCGACGCAGCGCGCAACAAAGCCAAGGAACAGAATCCCAGCCGTGCGTTATATGATCGTCTGCTGAACCTGGATCGATCTCAGTCCCCTTCATTTCATCGACACAAATCTCTGAGACCCTGGGTGACTAGCCAAGTCTCCAATGTACCCGTGAAGCGAGATCCGAGCGCACCGCAGCACTTCTTCCACATCCTGCGGAACGTGGAGAACCGCCAGGATCGCGGTCGGTGCCTCCATATCCAAACCCAGGCGTGTGACCTGGAGGAGAGGACTATCCACCGCTTCCTCGAACTCCATGTCGATACGAAGGCTGAATGACAGTGTCTTTCCCAACAACTTTCGGCGAAGACGCGAGCTCAAACCAGGCAGCACATTGCTGAGCGTTCGCTCCGTCACCTTGGCTCGCATTTGTCCCACCGCCATCACTCGCTCAGCGTGCGCGTCGGACGCCACAACACGCTCGATGGTTTTCAGCTCGAGTCGCAGATTGTTGTACAAGGTCGAGTATCGCCACAATTGCTCCAAAAGTGCGTCGGGACCGCGCAAGCCGTCGCCGATATCTGCGTCCGGGCGAACAACCGTGCGCATAAATGCGATCTGTTTGAGGAGCGCCATGTTGTTCTCTGCACGTCCGCGACCACTCCATCGGAGAGAAACCTGGCTACGCGAACTCGTTAACTCGCTCGTCGTATCCACATCGCTGATGCTCGCGCCTGACAAGCCAGTGCGGAATCGGCTGAACATCTCCACGACGACGTGCTGCACAAACGTGATTCGTGGAGGACCTCCCGCGCGGATGAAGGATCGCTGGACCTCGAGGAGGTTGACAAGCTCTCGAAGACTCGCTGCGTCTTCCTCCTTCTCCCAGAGTTTGGCCTTTTGGCGCTCGCGGTAGCGCGCCTGGTTGGTACGACACTGCTGCCGGCGTCTGAATGACTTGACGGGTTTGTTGGGGACCGACCTCATCCGTTTGAGGGATTCACCAGCTTCTTGCTCCAGCTCAGGAGTGAAGTGGCGCTTCGAAGACTGCTGGGCTCTTTGGGGACTATTGGAGTAAGTGGCATTTGACTCGGCACCTTCCGCGCTCCAGGCGCTGATGCTACTAGCTGGCTCTGGCTCAGCTGGGATTTGATCGATGTTCCACGTCTGGCGAGCGACCACTGGGCGGATCAAGCTGTCGCTGGAGGGTCCTCTGATGTCTGAGGTGAAGGCGAAGGGGGTCTGGAACGGCTTCGACTTGGAGATTGAGGGGGCTCGTAGGGACGGGAGGGTGAACGCTCTGGGAGGCGTGTCCTTGGAAGTCGAGGAGCTGTCTACCTTGTTGATCGGTGCGAGCGGGAAGGCTAGCGAGGCGAGCAGCAGTGGCTCGACGGACGGGGGCGAGAGGCTCATCGGAGACCCGAGTGATCCCGAGAGCGAAAGTAGTTGTGGAGTTGCAAACGACGTGATCGAAAATGTAGGCGATGGAACCAACCGAGAGCTGTGCTCACTCTGGACTGAGCATTCAGCGCCACTCGCTGAGAATGTACGGAGCGTGGGCTTACGGACAGATCGCGTTTACGTGGCGGCATCGACAGAGACGCTCGTGGTCCGTTGGTGACATGCGATGATCACGCGACAGAACAGTCAAAGTTCTCCCCGTAAACCTGTCCTCCCATCGCATCAACAGCGCATCACAAGTGCGAGTACACAGCAGGTGGAGTATCGAGCGACGCAGTGCAGTTTAAAGTGTTTTAGTTTTACAGGAGTGAAAAATCATGACAATGTATTAAATGAAATGGTTGATGACGCTCGAAAATCACATGATGGCGACTAGCTCCATCTCCATCCTTTTTTTTCTGCTGGCTGCACCGTACACGGTACCAATAAATCCTGTAGGACATGCAACGCCCTCACGCCTTCACGTCCACGTCGTGCCCTCCGGATGGCCTCGCAGCTCACCCAGCAGCCCCTCGGGGGAAATGAGAGCTCGCTCTAGCACCTCAACTGCAATGTCGAGTCGACCGAGCGCTTCTCGGAGGGCCGAGAGGAAGTCGACCTTGAGATGCACGCGCGTGATCCGCTGCTCGCTCGAGATGCCGGAGAACTCGAAGACGATCTCCACGGGGCACTCGAGCCGCTGGCCGACTAACCGCTGCGAGATCCACTCGTCCTCCTCCACGTGCGGGAACACGTGCGTCATGGTGGCCGACGAGATGCCGAGCGTGAAGTGTGCGGTCGCGAGCACGAACGTGGACGAGCTGTCGGGCCAGACGCCCGAGTACGGCCGCAGCTTGAGGTCTTCGAGCTCGAGGCGTAGGTTCGAGAAGTAGCACGAGTACCGCCACCACTGCTCGACGACGGCGTCGACGCCGCGCAGCTCGCTGAGCTCCACTTGGTGCGAAAAGACGGTGTGCAGGAACGAGAGCTGCGGCAGCACGGAGCGGATGACCTGGTCGTCTGCGTCGCCCGGGATGAGCATGGGCGAGGCGGCGTCTGCGCGCTGTCGGCTGCTGGGGCGCGCCTCCTGCACGCAGTGCGGTCGTATGGGCAGCTGCAGCGAGGCGCCCGAGAGTCCGAAGCGGAACATGGCGAAGAACTCTCGCGCGATGTGCATGACGGCGGCGGCCTCCGGGTCTCTCCCCCTGGCGAGCGCGTCCCTGGCGACCTCCTGCCACTTGATGGCCTGCCGCAGGCGCAGCACGTCTGCCTCGAGGCGCAGCACGGCGAACTTTTGCTTGTCTCGGTACCGCTGCTGGTTGGTGCGGCACTGCTCCCTGCGTCGCGCGTCGTCTCTCCGGCGGCGCTTGCTGGCGCTCTCGGCCAGCTCGGGCGCGTGCCGCTGCATCTGGAAGAGCTGGCGGGGCTGCTCGGCGTCGTCGCGGGGCCGTCGCTCGCCCACCGCGGGCCGCGGGAGTCGCCAGCCGCCCACGGGCGCCGTAGGCCCCGGCGGAGGCCTCGAGAGCGCGTGGATGCTCGGCAGCGGCAGGAACATGGCGGGGGGAAGCGGCCGGATGAGCTGGGCGGGCGTGAGCGAGCAGCGGAGGCCGGAGGAGCAGGGAAAAAGCGCGAATGAGCTCGTCAGAAGGTAGGTACGCCACGCCGGACGCGAATTGTATGGCGCCCAGTATGGGAGGACCGGAGCTGCTCACGTGGCTGCGCGAGGCCTCTACGGGCGGGCGAGCGGACGATGTTTAGCGCCCGCCGTCCCGTGGGCGGCGCGATGATTAGCGCGGCCGTCCCACAATCGCAACGGACGACATGGGTTTCGTTTTGAGGTGGCATGAACGGATGGAGGGGGATTATTTGATGCAGGGGGATATACAGATTAAAAATAGTAAATCAGGTATGAGATTGTAGAGAGTAGCATGGAATACAGGTGGTCATCCCATCGAGCACGGTTGATCAGCTCACATGCTCACAGCCCATAACCCTTTGGCGTGAGCAGGTGTCACTGGTCGAAACTGTTGCGAACAATCTAGGGAAGCGTATTCATTCCTACAGGATGCTGACACGTTCTTTACGACCAGAGTAATCACCTAGGACTCATAAATCAAAAGCAAATCATGCAAACACAGGTCGAGAACGTGGCTGGCTCCTTGCCACTCGTTATCACAATGCGTAGTTCGCCGCTGGCAGCAGGAGGCCCACGGTACGACGTGGGCGTGAACAGCAAAGCACGTCGGATATGCGCCGAACGTTCTCTGTATGCCCGACATCACTGCTCGCGTGCAAATCCAGCGTGAGGCGGGAGTGGCTTGCTGCGCAATCGGTGACTATCTGTATCGGCATGCGTGAACGAGTTGCTGTCAACGGCGACAGGCAACGATGACAAGCAAAGTGACGTACTGTACATCGTCATTCAGGAAGTGACTGAGTTGATCTGATCACTCATTTCGAACAGATATCTCTGAGCCTTTCGAGCGATTGTCATGGCTGAGAGATACAGGAGAGGAAGGTGTCGGAGCAGTCGAGTCATCGAGCGGCACTTGGCGACAAAGGCTTTTCCATCTGCGCGGCGATACGGTCCACACCCACACGTGCCCAGCACGATCCTTGAAGATTCGCACAAGTGATTTCGGTCTGCCAAGAGCTACCTTCGAGCAACTTTCAAGAGATAATTGAAGAGAGGAGGACTGCCTCGTTCACTTGCCTCGACGTGCTTTTACGCAATTTACGCCGACACATTTCGAGTTGCTTGGACCATCGGATCAACCCTCCGTCTCGAAATTTCTCGCCCGGCATCCCACAGCTCCGCATCGACGGCACACTACAGCTGCCAGTCGTGTGGGTGTTGGTGGTGTTTCATTGCAGTAGCTCGTCACTTGTCATCCGAAGACTTGAAGCTTTCAAGCGGCGACCGGATCTCCGTCAAATGTTCCCTACGACAAAGTTGCTCCTCGTCAGCACAACGACCTTGAATCTTGTCTTACCCACACGCTCGTTCACGGGGCCATCGTACGGCTGTATCGGCTGCGATCCGCGATTTCGTCGAGGGCAAAGGGTCAACGTCGCGATGAAGAAAGTATTCAAACAGAACGCAATCCACTGCTTTTACCAGTGTGCTTCCGGACGTTTTTGTTCAAACTGGGGCGGTTATCTACTTCGCCGCGGCCACAAGCAGCTCGCTCGGGCTCAAGCGAGCCCAGGCGTTGCTGCGAATGCACCAGAAACAGCTCCGGGAATAGCACACGGAAGCTATAGGCACCTTCGGCACCAAAGTTTCTCTTGAGATTTATTCACGTTCCGAGCTCAGGGAACCGATCATGATTGCGATAGATACCTTACAGATTAGGATACCAGCTCGCCATTGCTCGATCCAGCCCAATTGTAGTCGTCGTGGTCTGAATCATGCTGGCAGTCTAGTTCGTGATGGCCGTACTTGCTCGCTTGTAACAAGAACAAGTTCGTCTTCAGAGCAAAATTCGACGACACAGGAGAACATCAGACTGATATCTTTGGATCTCGTAACTGATCTAATCGAGAAGCAACATTCTCAATCTCCGAAACGGTGGCGAAGCCAGCCTGCACCGCGTTGGATCCATGCGACCGCAAGAAACCAAATTGGATCCATCGCATCATCTGCACGATTCAGGTGGCAAAGCATGCGTTGACGAATAGCTGTCATAAGCAAAGGTCTCGTTCAGGCGATTGAAGACACGATAATCACACCGATCCTAGGGGGAGGCCACACTGGTGGAGTCAACCGCCTCAGCTTTTTAGCGATGGAAAATGAGCTACTAAACGGCTTTGGTCCAGTTGGCAGCGAGCAGATCGCGTTGAAGCGACGATGGGATACCCTCTCACGACCAGAAACTCCATGTTATCAACCACGCTGTTCAAGCGCAAATATGCTCAAGCGTAAATATCCTCAGGTGTCGGTCGGTATGCAGTGAGCAGTCTTGCTAATGCGGTGCAAACCATCGTCACTATCGGTGGCACGTACTTTTATGAGAGCGGTAACAATGTCACGGGCGAGAAGATTGCAGCCGCGTCCAGGCGAAGACATCATCGACCAATATCGGCGGCTACTTGGTGAGGCAATCTGCAATTCGCTGCGTGGCAAAATCGCCACGCATGCGAGTGCTTCAACCCAGGCGGTTGTGCATCACGTCGCAGATCGCATTCGTACTTAGCCGCGCCTGTCCCCAGTCCGCCCGGCGTCCCTCCTTCCTCCATACAAAGTCCAGGTGTTTCCGCCGTCCACCAGCCTCAGCATGGCGCGCGGTCGCTCCGCCTCGCGCTCGGCGCGGCGCTCGCCCCCGCGCCGCCGCCGCCGCTCGCGCAGCCGCAGCGCGTCGCCGTCCTCGTCGCGCTCTCGCTCGCGGTCCCAGCGCCGCCGCCCGCGCGCTCGCAGCCGCAGTAGAAGCCGAGAACCGCGCCGAGACGCGCCGCGCGAGCCCAGCGGCCGCCGCGAGCGGCCCGAGGCGGCCGACGAGGCCTCGCGCGCGCGCGGGAGGAGCCGGGAGCGCCGCGGGAGCAAGCGCTCGCGCTCGCGCAGCCGCTCGAGGCGCCACCGGTCGCGCTCGTCGTCGTCCGGATCCTCGCGCTCGTCGTCGTCCGGGTCCTCGCGCTCGTCGTCGCGCTCGTCGTCGCGGTCGCCCACGCCCGTGAGGAAGAAGAGCAGGAAGGAAGACAAGGAGCAGGCGCCGCCCAGGCGGGAGAAGGAGGCTACTCGCACAGAGGGCGAGGGCGAGCGCGGGGGAGACGCCACGCCTCCGCGGCGAGCCAAGAAGGAGGGGCCTGAAGACGCCACCCCACCGCGTCGCGGGAGGAAGGAGAGGGAGAGCGCGACGCCTCCGCGTCGGGAGAATGAGAGAGGAGGAGCCACTCCTCCGCGCCGTGAGAGGAGAGAACGAGATGCCACGCCTCCGCGCCGAGAGAAGGACAGGGACGACGCTACCCCGCCACGCCGAGAGCGCAGGGAGAGAGATGATGCGACACCTCCACGTCGAGAGAGAAGAGAGCGAGATGCCACGCCGCCGCGTCGGGAGCGGCAGGAGAGGGGCGATGCGACGCCGCCGCGTCGGAGCGTGCGTGAGCCCGAGCGGGTTGATGGCAAGGACGACAAGGTGTCGCCCACGACGACGACGAGAAAGCGCTTTGAGTTCAAGGACGACCCGAAGCTAACGGGACGCACGGGCGGCGTGTACATTCCACCATTCAAGCTAGCACAGCTGCGCAAGCAGCAAGAGGCAGCAGGAATTGACAAGAGCTCGATGGAGTATCAGCGACAGACGTGGGACGCGCTCCGCAAGAGTCTGAACGGTCTCATCAACAAGGTCAACGTGTCCAATATCAGCAACATCCTGCCTGAACTCTTCCAGGAGAACCTCGTGCGCGCTCGAGGTCTTCTTGCACGTGCGATTATGAAGGCCCAGCTCGCTTCTCCAGGTTTCACGCACATCTACGCTGCACTCGTGGCTGTAATCAACACCAAGATGCCTGAAAACGGCGAACTCGTCGTTAAGCGCGTTGTCCACCGCTTCCGTCGAGCATTCAAGCGTGGTGATAAGGTTGTCGCTATCGCCCTAGTGCGATTCATTGCGCACCTTGTGAATCAGCAGGTTGTCCACGAGCTGCTTGCGCTGGAAGTGCTGACGCTTCTACTGGCGAACCCAACAGACGACTCGGTAGAAGTCGCCGTCAATTTTACCAAGGAGTGCGGTCAGATTCTAGCGGAGCTGTGTCCGGAGGGTCTCCGTGCCATTTTCGAGCGCTTCCGCGGTATTCTGCACGAGGGTGAGATCGACAAGCGCGTGCAGTACACGATTGAGGGCCTCTTTGCTATTCGGAAGGGCGGTTTTGCCGACTACCCAGCGATCCATGAGCAGCTTGATTTGGTCGAATCTGGTGACCAAATCACGCACGAAACCACGTTAGAAGAAGATATCGACGTCGAAGACAAGCTTGATGTGTTCCGCGTTGATCCGGACTACGTGAAGAATGAGCAGATGTGGACGGCGATTCGGAAGGAGATCTTGGGTGAATCGGACTCTGACGAAGACGGCTCCAGCGGCAGTGAGGACGGCTCCGATGACGAAGAGGAGGACGAAGAGGAAAATCAGCCAGCTGTGGTCAACCAGACAACGACGATCCAGGATTACACAGAGCAAGACTTGGTGAATCTTCGGCGAACAATCTATTTGACGATCATGTCGAGTATCTCACACGAAGAGTGCGCGCACAAGCTAATGAAGTTGAACATTCGACCTGGACAGGAGAAGGAGATCTGCTCGATGCTTATCGAGTGTTGCAGTCAGGAGCGAACGTACTTGCGGTACTATGGTTTACTCGGAGAGCGCTTCTGCTTGATCAAGCGGGAGTACCAGGATGCCTTCGACGAATGCTTTGCAGAACAGTATTCGATGATCCACCGCCTGGAGACCAACAAGCTGCGCAACGTTGCCAAGTTCTTTGCGCATTTGCTGTTTACAGACGCGCTGCCATGGACAGTGTTCGAGTACATTCACTTGAACGAAGAGGAGACGACATCATCGAGTCGTATCTTTGTCAAGATCTTGTGCCAGGAGTTGTCAGAGCATCTGGGCTTGAAGACGCTAAAAGAGCGATTCTTTGACGACCTCATGCAGCAGACATTCGCGGGTATCTTCCCGAAGGACAACCCGCGCAACACTCGTTTTGCGATCAACTTTTTCACGTCAATTGGTTTGGGCGGACTCACGACGGACCTGCGCGAGTTCCTGAAGAACGCTCCGAAGATGATCATGGCGCAGGCAAAGCCCGTTGAAAGCAGCGACAGCGACTCTAGCTCGGACAGTGATAGCAGCAGCTCGGATAGCTCCTCGGACTCGGACTCTGATTCAGACTCGGACTCGAGCAGCAGCGACAGTGACTCGGACTAGGCGTGCTCGTAGACCTCGATCGAATGTCCCAGCTTCCTTGTGCTGATTTTCATGAAAGCAGGAGCAGCATTCAAAGCAACAAATATATAGCGATGCCTCAGTTCCGCGAGCTATTTCTAGGGAACGCATGGCGCCAATCGTGTTTTGTGTTAAGTTGGCTGTTGCAGAGTTTTGCTGTGTGATGGCGCCAGGCTTCGCGCCTGCACCGCGGTCGATAGTTTGTGCAGGTTGTAATGGCCAATACTTTGCATCATCGCTACCCATCCACCAAAAAACGTGCTTTGAGCGCAATGCCTTCGCCCCGATCATCTGCCCAACTTGTCGAGCGTCTATCAGGCAAGTACCGGGTTCTCGATCTGCTCGCCTTGATTGTTTGGAGCTAGCGTTGCTGACAGGTTTGCAAGCAGGACTGGGATCTACCACGCACACACCAGCACTTGCACAGGACCAAGCGCCAGCGAGCAGACCTTAGCCACCATTTCACCAGCACCAGCTCCGAGAAACAATCCATCAGAGATCAATGTACCAGAAGCTGACGGCCGAATCCGCTGCAAGTGCTGCGATCGCGCGTTCGATAAGGTAGGCCTTTGCGAGAATCACAAATGCTGACGAAGAACTGATGGATGGTGGGTGCAGGATCGGATAACTAAGCATCAGTCTGTGTGTCTCGGTCGTTCAACCAGCCCTGAAAGACCAGCAAGAAGAAGAACGAGCACCCCTGTGCGACCGACCAGAGTCGAGCGGCCAAAGTCGAGTGTACCCACAGGTGGAGGAGTACGTTTGTTCGTGTCAAACGCAGGTTTAAGATTGCGGGCTCCATGCGCTCCTCAGACTAGAGTAAGCACCAGACCATTCCAAACTAGTAGCCATAGCTTTCGCAGTGACGAGCTGCGTCGGTTCGATGCGGTCACGAGGGACTCGACAAGGCGACTCGAGAGCACAAGCGGCCGAGGCGGGTTTCCGGGGGCGAGTCAAATGGCAACTACTGAGCGCTGGGATAGCACCTCGAACGCAAGCTCCGCTGGGAATCCGCTTGTGACGAACCGCATGATGACGTTGACGCGGCATCACCACTATGCATCGTCCGTGGCAGCGAGCAGCACATACTAGCCCCATCAGATCGTAGTGCGCATCTCTCAGCTCATATATATTTGGTGCTTTTCCAAGCTACGCCGCTGCACCGCCAAAGTCCAGGCGCCGCTGCTGTATCTTCCGACCGCCCTTGGTCAGCACCTTCAGTCTATTTTTCGCTCCGCCGCTGACGGCACCTCGCTCGAGTCGCCGGGTAACCGGACTTCGCATCCACGTGCTCGGACTCCCCAACGCTTTGACGATCGCCTTGACACGCACCAACTCCTTCGGAAGAGAGCTGTGCGAGACCTCGGGGTTCACTGGGGTCATGACCGATGCTGGGAGGCTGCAGCAGGCTGGAGGCAGCACTCTAGTCTCGTTGGGATGCGGAATCGCTGCTCGGACTCGCACGAGTCGGCCGTCCTCTCGCATCCACGCCGACGCCCCCGACTGATAGATGACTCCGCTCCGAAGCTTCATGGCAAATTGGCAGTCGCTAGCAGAACTCGAAATGGCTCGGAGGAGCTGCAAGTGAGCCCGTACAGCTCTCCCGGCCGTTACACGGACCGACCAGCACTCGCCACGCGCTCCTGAAGTTGCCGTTCGACTAGCGAGACCAGCCCACAGCGCCCTATACCCTCTATCCCAAGATATACCTTCGAAACCCAGTCTAATCCTCTCCGCTCCGCCCCTCCGACTCGCGATTTCTCCATTAGCGCCGCCATGTCGGTCGACAAGTTCGCCTACCCGGAGTACTACGACTTCCCGCCCTTCTTCACGTGCGTCCCAGGGCCCCTGGCGCCCCCACGCCCGGCCCCACATGACCCTTTGCGTGTCCACTGACCGCTGTGCGATTCTCGCGCGCGCCCGCAGCCTGCAGCCCGTGCGAGCGACCCGAGAGAAGCAGCTCGTGCTCTGGAAGCAGCTCATCCTCGAGTACCACCGCGCGCACGCGCTGCCCGTGCTGGCGCCGCTGGCCTCGTCGCTGTTCGAGAACGCCAAGATCTCGCGCAACATGGCGCCCGAGGGCCGCATGGCCGTCGTCGACTACATCGTCAAGAGCGGCAACGGCGCCTGGGAGGACGACGGCAGGACGCGCGTGCGCATCATGTGGAAGAAGCCCGCCGAGTGGGCCGCCGAGATCTACGACTTTGTGTGTAGCTGACTGTCCTTCTTCTTCTTCTTCTTGGCAACTGGCGGACGGATGAGTGACGGGGAGCTTGGGTCCTTGACCGCAGGCCAGGGAGCGAGGCATGCTCGGCAGCGTCTTCACCGTCTACGAGCTGTACGCGGGCGAGGAGACGCTCGGCACGAGTGCGTGCTGCTTTCAAAGCAGCTCTGTTGCTGAAGAGTTGGCACTGACGGTGTCAACTACTTGGCAGGTATCCACGGCATGGAGCCGTGGCTGCTGCGCGAGGCGCTGGGCGTGCTCGAGTCGGAGGGAAAGGTGAGGAGGCTGGAACGTTCCGGCGAGGACACCTGTAGCTCATGTAATGGTGGGTGTAGGCGGCGATTATCGCAGGCGAGACGTGCGAAGAGGACGGTGTCAAGTTCCTGGCGACTGAGTAGGCGTAAACGGTAATGTAATGGGATGCTGTTGGTGTGAACTTTACTCGTGCGGGAAACGCTTGGTCTGTTGTTCAGGAGGTGCCGGCATCTTTGGATTCCAGGTAATAGCGCCGAGTTCGTTCGCTCGTTTTCATTTACGGTCGATGCATGCATGGCTCACCCTCAGACTCGTCATAGTGCTCCCTCCCTCGTCCTGCTGGTTAGTGGCACTTGCACGCGCAGGCTTGCTTCTTCCGGTCGCTTGCCTTGCGGTTGATGTGGGCCATCTCGATCGCGGACTGTGCCCACGCGGCTCCGTGCGTCGGCTGCTCTCCGCACGTTCCCGCCAACCCCGCACACGCACGCGCCTGGTCTTCGCTCGTGCAGGTCATGAGGCCGTAGATCACGGGCGTCTTGGTCATCATCCCCACTTTCATGGCTGCGCGAGTCACAGCTTCGCCCACAAACTCGTACGAGAGCGAGTTGCCACGCACGACGCAGCCAAGGCAGATAACGACGTCGATCGTCATTGGCGCCGAGAGGATCAAGCGCTTGATCGCGTACGGCAGCTCGAACGGCAGCGCGACCTGGGCCTCGTGAATGCTGTCGCGGTCCACGCCGTTGAGCACAAGCTCGCCGCGACAGGCATTCACCAGCGCATTCGCGATTTCTCCGTGCTCGCGCGTCGACACGATTCCGACCTGCAGCCCCGATCCGTCGAGCGAGTGCTCTCCGCCACTCACGAGCCCCGGGTCGCGGATCAGCACGGGCTTCTGTATCTCCGGTTCTTCGTCGTCCTTGCGCGAGCTCGCCGTCATCCTCGTCATGCTGCCTGCTTCTTCGTAAGTGATGATAGTGATAGCTTCCCAATGGGGCAGTTGGGTGGCAACGGCAAGTTGAAGCAGCCACGAGAGAAAATCCCTGTCGCGCTCGAGGCTTGCCTTCCAGGCTCGTCATTTCCAAACTTTCCCGGGAAGAGATGGCGTCTCCAGCGACCTGTAGCCACACAGGCCATGGCGGGTCGATGCCCAAGCCAGTGCTCGTGGGTGAGCCTGGCGCCACGGGCTCTCGCGTGCTCAGCGGCAAGGATCTGCGTATCGGGATCGTGTCCACGCGTTGGTACGACGACGAGATCGTTGGCCCGCTGACGGAGGCATGCTCCAAGGAGCTGCAGGATAAGGGTGTCGCGGCGAGCGACATCATCGTCGTGCAAGTGTCCGGCGCGTTCGAGCTGCCGTTCGCAGCCATGCGGCTGATCGATGCCGAGGGTGATCGCCTGGACGCAGTGGTGTGCATCGGCTGCATGGTCAAGGGCCGCACCATGGCGTACGAGTTCGTGAGCGAGGCCGTGACCATGGGCATCATGAAGCTCAACGTCAAGACGGACACGCCCGTGATCTTTGGCGTCCTGACGGTCGCGAGCGAGGAGGACGCCAAGGCGTGTGCAGCGGCGCGCGGAAGTTGCGGCGGCAGCTCGGCCAAGTGCAGCCACGGCGTCGAGTGGGCCCAGTCGGCCCTCGAGATTGCGCGTCTCAAGCACGCGACGGCCCCCAAGATCGCCGGCAAGTGCAAGTGTCAATGCCACTGCGAGACCAAGGATTGCAGCTGCGCGTGCCACTGCTCCAAGTGCGACTGCAACGCGTGTTCATGCTCGGACTGCAAGTGCACGAGCTGCAAGGGAAGTCGTGGTGTTGGGAAGTCTGGCGCCAAGAGTTCCTCTGCCAAGATCTGCTCCCAGTGCGGCGACGAGACAGACAACTGTCGCTGTGAAAAGTGCATGTGCAAGGAGTGCTGCAACAAGCTGGCGTCCCAGACCGCTCATGCAGAGGATAAAAAGTGTTCCCAGTGTGGTGATGAAGTTGGCAGCTGCCGCTGCAAGGACTGCAAGTGCACGGGCTGCTGCGCCAAGGGAACGGCGGCGTCGGAGACTAAAGAGGAAGATGACCCGCATATTTGCAGCACGTGCGGCACTGCTGCTGATCAGTGCCAGTGCACAGACTGTCAGTGCTCTGGGTGCCGCAGCGGCAAAGGAGCGAAGCGCATGACGGGAAAGCAATGTGGCGACTGCTGCAAGGCGTGAGTTTAGTAGCGTGAGTGTGCTCCAGACGCAGAGTGGATCCGGTTGCTGCTGGAGGTTTTCGATATTTTTGAGGTGATGAAAGGGTGAGGCTGAGGCAGCAGGTTGGCGCTGCATGCATGTGACGAGGGTGTGAGGTAGGGTATTTGGCAGGCCTGGGGTTGCTTTGAATGAACAACCAGCAACGTTGGAAAAAAAAAGGATGCAGCATCACTCGATATCCAGCACATCACTTCACGCGGTCGACACATTCTTCTCATCCGACTTCCACATCAAGCTAAGAGCGTTAGGCACCTTTCGACTCCACACAAACCAAACAACAACTCGTTTCGTACCGTGGTGGACTTGCCGGATCGACTGCTCTTACCCTTACGCTTCTTGCGCATCGCTTCCACCACCAGCTCCAGCCGGCGCAGGTCGTGGGCCTTCTGGTTCGCCTCCAACTTGGTTCTCGCGAGTTCCTCCTGCGCACCACCTCGAATTGTAAGCACTCGTTCGTAATCTCAGCCAACGCAAACGAGCACCCTACCTCCATCTCCTGGAAGCGCTGCCCACGCTCGCTCTCGCGATAGTTGTGGACGTCGATAAGCCGCTGCTCGAGTCGTTGCTTTTCCTTGTTGAGATCGCTCATGGAAGCTCGCAGCGCCGCCATCTCGTGGTTGAGCTCGCGCACTTGCTCTCGGTTCGCGTCCTTGACTCGCACGAGCTCCTCAACCGGAACAAAGTCCTTCAGCTCCATCACCACGGGCTCAGGGACCGTGGCAACGCCTTCCTCGTATCCTTGTCGGTAAGACGCATCCAGCAGCGCCTTCAGGCGTGGCACCTCGCCTCGCAGCAACGCCTGCACTCGCTCTTCTCGCGACAGCTTGATGGCACCTCCAGCCTCCAAGGCCAACGCTGCGCTCTTGTGATCCTCTTCCACCGCCAGCAGCAGAATGCTCACGACCGTGTCGATGATCCGCCTCCCCATCGCTTCGTCCACGTAGCCGAGCAGTGGTCCGCCGACACGCTGGTACTGCGAGAAGAGGAACCTCACGATTGCCGTGACGCCCGTGACCGTCAGCAGCTTCTCTGTCGTGTTGCCCAGCAACTGCGTCACGCGGGACGCGTTCTTCACCGCGAGGTACGAGTCCACGAGCTGCTGGCCGGCATAGGTCGCAAACGTCTGCATCAACCGGAGCTCGAGATCCGAGTGAACTGCCGAGAGCTCGGACTTGGTCTCGACGAGAGCGAGCGAGCTGCCCGTGGGCGTCGAGTACGCCGTCGACGTTGCGCTACGGCCGTTGGCGAAGAAGAGCGCACTCGCGCCTTCGTCCTCGGACGAAAGCGCCATCATGCTGGTCGTCGGCCTCGACAAGGGTGCGATTCCAAGGAGGAAGAGGCAGCTCTGCCAGGAACTGAGCGACAAAATGGGACTGCAGCCGTTTCGACGCCAAGTCGCCTTCTGACGCAAGGCGACGCGTCCACTTGGCAGCTGCCGGAGATATGCATGGGGGCGACCAGCAGTCTTACAGCCCTATTCAAATGCAGCTGCATGGGATCGACATATGGGTGGCTTGCGCCGCAATCTCTCGACGCAATCAAAGCTAATGGACGTTTGTGCACCAACATGCGGGGAAAGAGGAGCACATGTGTTACGAAAGACATGCAAGCTAATGATGTGGAAACGTTGCTGCAGCTACATCCAGTCCTACACAACCTCCATGAGCAACGCAACGCCCGCAAGAACCCATTTGGACGGCGGAGCCTTGGTGCGCAGCTGGGCACTGAAAATGAAGGTTGACCCGCGCTGCTGAGTGCGATACACGGGGCACTCAAACACATTGCTACCTGCTGACGTCGACATGGCGTCTCTGCGAGTGGCTAGCACGGCTCGGCAGTTGATGACCGGCATGGTCACGTACATCTCCTTCGGCTGGCTCGTATCGAGGATACTGCCGCCGATATCCCATCGAGCTCCTTCGAGGTACAGCCCGTAGACGTACTGGCCGTCGCGCGATGGTGCGTCGACAGTCTCCATGCTACGCTTGGTGATATCGGTGGCGACGGCGAGCTTTTCGAGTTCAAGGTTGTTCTTGCGCGCAGCGATCTGCAAAATGGCAGTCAGGAACGACTGCGGATTGAAGAACCCAGGAAGCCACAGCACGAGAGGAAGATCCGGAGCTTGGCCGCTCCACTCTTGAAGCTGAGCGATGCGTTGCTGGAGGTTGGCGAGCCACGGTGCGAGAGCGCGGCGAGATGGATAAGCAACTGCCTCCCAGCTTGGCGGGATTCGCTCGTAGTACAGACACTCCTGGAGGTTCTCCATCGCCTCGGTCAGCGTTACCTCGCCTCGGAACGCCATCTCGAGCTCAAGGAGCGAGCTTGTCATTTCGTCCAAGAGCTGGTTCATTCGTTCGCACTCTTGAAGCAACACGTTTTGAAACGGATCCATCTCCTCTGCCGCTGCGAGAGCAAGTGCAGCTGTGACTGAAGCGCTGCGGCCACCCTTACTTGAGCTGCCACTGCTGTCTGTTGACGAGTGCTTGAAAAAGAGTTCCTGAATATCGAAGCGGAATTCACGATATGTCTCGAGGATGTCTTGCAATACGCCTTCTGCAATCATTTGGACCGAGTCTACGTTTTCTTTGGTCTCAATCACCCCGGCTCCGTCTTCGTCAACCTCGTTTTCAGTCGAGCTAACGTCGCTCTCTTCTTTTCTCTTGAAAAGTAGGAGCGTTTCGAACAATCGATTGCCGTGTTCTGTTCGGAACGCGACCTCGGCGTTTGGATGAAGTCCGAATGCTGTCGGCGTCTCGTTCACCAGCGTAGAATTCACGTGCTCCAGTATTCGATCGTACCCCGATGACAGCTTTGGAGCAAAGAAGTCGCGTCGCTGCAATTGATTGGAGGTACTGGTGCTTCCTTCACCTTCCCCAGCTGCATCATTGCCACTGCCACCATTACCACCACCCACTCCCCCAGTTGCATCATCTGCGAACGGAACCATGCATAGCTCTTCCAAAAGCTCGTCGCGGAGAAAGTACTGCAAGTATGTCGCTGCTACAACGCGGTCAAGCTCATTGACGATGTGCCCTCCATACATGATTTCCCCAAAGAGATAGCGAAGATCTTGCCAAGGAACTCGAGCCGGCGCGTTGTCCATGTAGTTGCGTAGCACAGCGCTGCTTGCAATGAGATCACTCGAAGCAAATGGATAAGACATGTTGAATCCTTGCGTTCCAAACTTCTTGCGCTCGAGCATGAGCGAGTGGAAGTAGCACAATGCAAACAGGATACAACGAGTCCGTGGCTCGAGTTCGTCCACTTCGCTCTTGCTGAAACAACAGAATGCTCGCTTCACGTTGGCGCGCAGACCTGTGGGTGGCTCGTTTGTTAGTTTGATCGACCGCTCGAGGACACCAATCGGAATGTTCGGAGACGGGTCACTGGTGATGAATAGCCGAAAGGCTGGATGCAAGCCGTTTGAAGATACCATTACCGATCGGGATCTCTCGCGCTCTCCACCTTCACTCTTTTCTATCTCTGAAGTCTTTGTGCTTGCCAATGACGCGTATGAGGTTGACTTGGCAGTCCGTGCAAGTTGTTCGAGCCACTTATCGAGCTGAAGCAGCCATTTTGGCATCAGGTGAACGTTGTTCAAGATGACCCAGTACCCATTTTCAGCAGAAATCTGCAGTGTCTTCATAGCAATCTCTTCTTGACCTTGCCCAAGAGCGATGTTGTGGTAATCAACACCCTTTATCCGTTGCTCGTCCTGTACTGCGAACTTGTCAACATCCGCAACTACGTCAGTGCCTGGAGACAAAATGAAATACATTGGGGTTACCGGCGTGCTGTCATTGAATGCACTTTTGAGGATTGCAAAACTATTCAATTGCCCATCGCAGTTGAGGAATTGCCCACCATTGGGAAGAGTCATTCCGATAAAGTTGGCAATTGCCTGAGTCAAGCGATCAGGACGCATACAGCGGATTACCAGCAGCTTGAGGAATGGAGCTGATTTATCGAGGTCGCGCCAGTCGAGCGGCAATTTTTCATGCTCTGGATTTGGAGAGTTGTACCATTCTCGGAAGCGTTGCTCTGACTCTTCAAGGTCAGCAACAAACCTCTCGAAGGGCTCCAGGGTGATAAGAGCCTGAAGTGCCTGCCACTGCGAATCACTCAGCCATGTAACACTATTATCAGGTCCAACCGCTTTTGGCCCTTGAAGTAAAAAGCGAGCAAATTCATCCGTGTACCCGCTGCTAGCCCCGATCGCGCCTCGGCGAAGTAGCAAAAACACAAGCTGCGTCAAGAACAAGAGCTTGTGCTCTTCGAACAGACCTCGAGAGACCATGACAAACATGGCCCACCTTAGTGCCTCGCGAAGCAACGGAACTCGCTCGTAGGCGGCTGCAAAAGATGCCGATGACATGAAGCTAGTAGAGCTCGTGTCTGTACTTGTCGATGCAACTGTTGGGTCTCGCGCAACTTTTGCAAGTGCAGAATAGAAGAATGTCATGAATGAGTCGAGCGAATACCTGTACATGTGGCTGACCTTAGACAACTGGCCCATTAGGAAATACAGCATACTGGCTTCGTTCGCCACCGGGCGGTACACTTCTCGTGCTAGATTGATGTCTTTCTCGGCCTCTTTCCCCTTCGTTAGCGCCACCGAAACCTCGTTAGCAGTCAACTTTGTCTTCTCCAATCCTTCAATCAAGGCAACATCGGACAAAATATCTTCAGGCGCGCTTGAGAGTCGCTCTAAAAGTTGGTTTTCTAGTTGCAGCAGCTGGATCTGGTAGCCATTGAACTCTTGTTGAAGCTGCCGCTTTTGGGTTTCTAGCTCTGGTTGCTCCAAGTTGACAACATTAGCAAGGAGTTGGTCTTCTAGACCTCGCTCCGTTACGCTAAAGTCGATCAAGGTACAATAGGCAAGGATCTCCGGTCGGTAGTGCGGATTTGGTAACTTTGTGTGCAGGAAAAGCCGGAATCGAGGGTCAAATTCGATTTCTTCAGCAGCAAATTGCATAAACCAGTTGCGACCTTTCTTGTATACCCGACGCATAAGGATTGGCTCAAGAGAGGCATCGATCGTTTCACCGATGTTTTCGAGAATCACATTTTGGCCACCAGAAATGGCAGTCTTGAGAGTCTTCGTCCAGTTTTTTTGCGACTGCTGAAGAATCACTAATGAAGGTAGCTGCTCTGCCTCGGAACTGCTTTGAATACCGCGAATGGTTCCTTGGTTTATCAACTGCGGCTTTTTCTCATCACGATGGAAGTCGCGAGCGCGCAGCCATAAGATCCCTTGTAGCTGAGGGTCAACTAGGAGTGGCCACCTCTCGCAAGAAGTAATGATGCATCCGTTCTCAATGGAGATCCTGTCCGCTGGAAGCCCTTCGTTCATCCATTGCGCAACCGAGCTGTTGTTACTGAGCATCTCAATAGGGTCAACAGTAGCATCGATATGGGCACCTCCACCAATTGAGTTGTCACTTGATCTGATCCCACCAGTTTGTTCCCCATCTCCAATCAATCGATCCCCATCACCTGCAGTATTTGAAGTGCCCGTCGATCGACGAGTACTTTCATTGCCCAGAGTGATCGGGATCTCCCTTGTCAAAATATCGGAAAGCCAAGTGTGCTTCCACAACTGTAATCGAAACGAAGCGTTGAATGCACCGATGTAGCTGACAAATCCTGCTGCCAGTAGGGAGTCGCCGATGAGAGCTGTTTCTCCAGCCCTAAGCACATCAATCTCCCTGCTCCAACGCTCATTTTCAGATGCAAGTCCGTTTACTAGTCGCTCAGCAAGCGATAAGCGTTCTTGACAAGCGTGAGCTTCTGCTTCCACTTTTGCTTTTTCATTTGTTGCTTCTCGAAACGAAGCTTGGAGTGTGCTCAGTTGTGCCTCGACCTCCGCAACCATTTTTTGCACCGACTCTAGTTCAGCGTCAGCTTCTGCTTTTGTCCGCCGCGCTTCTTCTAACCCATCCATGAGCGGCTTTACTCGCACATAAACGTGGTGGAACGCAATGATATTAATGACCCAGACACATAGATTTGCTGCGGCTACCGACTTGCTCTTCATCTTTTCGTAGTTGAAATTGGGGTCCTCTTGAATAAGAGGCTCAACACGAGCAACCACTTCCGGAGGGATATTCTCCTTGTCATACTGCTCTAGTGATTGCTTGAAAGAGTCAACCTTTGCCATCATTTTCTTCGCATTATCCCAACTGAAGTTTTTCGTTTCGTTCTTGATCATCATAAGCACTGCCGCTGTCACTTTTTCAACCCCAGCAGGTGGCTTACCCATGGACTTGAGCTCAGTCAATGACGCCTTGTTGAGGCAGTTGACAGCTTGCTGCGCTGCATCAAGTGCCGGTTTCGCAATTGCAAGCTCCACTGACGCCTGTGACTCAATCTGGGAGGCAATCTCGGCTGCTTTTGAAGCCTTTGCTCTTTCCTGGTCAGCACGACGCTGTTTCACTTCGGCGTCGCCGCGTTGTTTACCCATCTGCTCCAGCAAGATGTCTGTTGCCTTTTTGCGCTCATCTACTTTCTTCATCGTACGTTTGAGCTCTTCCTGTAGTCCAGCTACATCGTGCGCAGTTTTCTTGAGCGTAGATAAACCAACCTCAAGTCTGTTAATCTTAGTCGACTGCGACGCTCGTTTGGACGATAACAATGTCTGGTAGAATCGAATTAACTCCAGGAAGGACGTTGGTGTGACGTAGTTGAATCGTCCGTGACTCTTCTCGTACAGCAAGCTGGCTGTCGTGACTGATAAGTGCATTTCGGCCATGTGATGGCAAACATTTTCTTGAATAGCATGAGTCGATAGATCCACACTCTTGAGAAACTGCATCGACACATCAATCAGTGCCTCCTTGGGCCACGGGTGGAACCAGTCAATCGTGCAGCAATTTGTCAGTGAAGGAAAGTCTCGACATCGTGTTCGCAGACTAGCTCCAACTGGAGAGAAAGCTAAAATCACATGGATATTCGAGCGAACACGGTCGTGGAAAAACTCCTGGAGCTGCTCTTTAGTGTCTGGAATTCCGCGCGATTTGGCTTCAGATCGCAGAGAGCTACCCATAGCGTCCATTTCCTCTTGTGAAAACAGATCCGGAACTGCACCCGATGTTAGAAGATCATTAAGTGGGACAAGGAATCGCTCGTCAGTGATTTGCGAGTCAGTGATCATGAGAACTAGCGGCTTTGCTGGTCGAACACCAGCCTTACGACAGATATCCTTGAGGTCTTCTTTGAGGTCGGCAATGCTGTATCCGATCGTAGCCCCCATCGACAGTGAGAACAAATTGTAGCCACATATAAACGCTGAGAGGCGTGACAGTGATTGTTTCCCAGATCCACCAACGCCAATTAGTAGCGCATTTCCGCGCGAGCATGATAGAATGCGAACGATCCGCGTCACATGCTCCAGCGCTTGGTCGAATAGAACGAGGTTCATGACAGGGTAAAGGTCATTATATGCTCGTAGTTTTCCTTCTAATACACGAGTCAAAATCGCCTTATCCGGAGCAGGTGCATATTGGAGCACATTTGTGTCGTCAGTGTCTGTGTCATTCATCTGCAAGGAAGATTGAGGTCCTCCACCACTTGATAGGAAGTTGGCGCATATCAGAGGTGTTGAAAAGAGCTCTGTTTGGTCTTCATCGAAGTGTTTCTTTGCCTGCTCGATAATTATCTCGGTAAATCGCTGGACGTCGGTTGAGACGCACATTCGATCACTGAAAACGCGATAGCATTCATGAAGCCACAGTCGGCAAAAGCGCATCGAGTAGTTCAAGTATGCTTCTGGGCGAGACATAAACAACCCTTGAAATAGCGCGCTCAGCTCACGAATGCTGAATACATAGTGAAATTTCGCAACCGTCGGCACAAAGCTAGCGCGAACTTCCTCGTGCAGATCAACTGATGCTGATACAACAGCCGTTGCCAACTTTCGAATACGGTCCGAGAAGTTTTGCAGGTGCTGCGTGATCAAAGTCGAAAAGATTATTGCGAGATCTGCCTTCGGTGGCATACTAACGCAAATTGTCGAAAAGTGTCTCTGAAGACGCGGGTTGATGGTGTACGAGCCTGTTTTGTGATTCATAGCTGCGATAAATTGCACATCTTGTATTATTCGTTTCAATCCAAGGTCCTGGCGGTCATACCAACCGTTATAGTCCATATACTGACGCAGCAGCGCTAGTGACGTCTGTGTGCCAAACTCTTCGGGTTTAGGCATGTTCAGATCATCCAGGAAATACATCATTCGACGATTTTGTAGAGGCCCGTACACACGACCTGACCGCTTCTCCAAAGCCTTTTCAAGGCGAAGTTGGAACTCACGAGCACCCATAAAATGGTGAAGATAAATTGATGAGCTGGCTATCTCATCATCCAGATTCTTCAAAAACTCGCCTACTAATGACGACTTGCCTGATCCGCTACAGCCAACTAGCAATGTTGGAAAGTGCATTTGCGTAAGCAGATCAATTGTTGAGCGCAGACGAGTAGACTCCACCGTAGGAACGACCAGTGAGTGGAAAGTCAAATCCCCAGCATTCACAAAGACAGGGACTTTCTCGCTCCACGGAATCAGCTCATTCTTGGTGATGTCGTAAAACAAGTCGAATATGGATGCATTAGCAATAGTTGCCGCAACTGATGTGTCTGCAGAGTTGCTACTCCCAATCGCAGATGTCGATGGCAACTTATACTTCGCGATTCCTTTGTAAATATTGGAAAACACTTTTCTCTGGTCACTCGACTTATCGCATTCCAATGCGCCACCAAACGCCCACATGCCGCAGTAGATAAATGCATTTTCTAGGACGTCAGGTGTCTTCTCATGCTCACTCAATGGGTTCAGCATGCTATCAAGTAACCGACACAGTGTATCTACGACAGCAACAGCAGTGATTGGAATCACTGGCTCAATCTTGGCCTCCCACATTGCCCCAAATATTGAGTCGATGTACTTGCTAAATATGCCTGGAAACGTGGAGCTTTCAGCAGTGCTTTCTCGTCTTTGAATCCACGACTCGGCAAGTGGACGCCAGCCAATGTCAGATTCATTAATATAGATGATTCCAGCACGAGACACTGTTGCAGGTGTCGCATTGATAAGAGAAGATATCTCGAACACCATCCGCATCGAGCGCGTCAGCGGGATGCGCTCGTTTGACACAAGTGTGAGCACTTTATTGTCGTCCATGACAGTGTTCATGCTCTCAATCCACACTGCGTCGATGTCACCGTCCAAAACAACCCACTTGTAAGTCTGCGACTCATTGAATGGAGGAATATCCTTGGACATGTTTCGCATGATAGATGATAGAACACCATCCTTCCAGTCATTTTCGAGCGTCATGTACCCGTATAATTCATCGGCTGTGATAGCTTTTGGATTGACTGTCTCGAAAACCGTTAGAGGTTTTGGGCCTTCCCCATCATGTGTGTCGATGCTATTGTGGCACCCCGCCAGCGTTGTCCAGATCGTACTCTTCCCGCATCCGGCGGGACCGATAAGCATCACACTATGTCGAACCTTGAGCACTGCCTCGAACTCCATCACCTTTTTCATGAATCCTTCTTCAGCTTGGAGCTTCCGTGATGCGCATACTTGGACGCACTTGGCTCTCAGTGCGTCATCCTTCGTGTGAGAAAGTTGCTGCCCTGGGAACAGATCATTTAGTAAACCGAGGAAAACAGGATAATCTGCTGGTAATATACGAGGAGTGTTGAAGTCACGAAGCACCTGCATCAGCACCACCTCTTCAGAAGAAGAAGCTAGTGCCCTACGCATACTTCCAGCTACAAGAAGCACCGACTTCACCGCGCGTAGACCCCAGTCGTAGTGCTTTTGCTTAGAAAGTAGCTCACTACTGAGATTATACAGAGTTACAAACTTGATAGAGAGTACCCGTGCCTTCAAGAATCCTTCGGCCATCAGCATATTCTCACAAATGGGCTGTAGGTCTGGCTTAATCATGGCACATGATCTGAACAAAGCCTTCAGATTCTCCGGAAGCTCGGCTCGACCGGCATATCCCGGGTTCATTGTAATAAAGAAACCTACCGTGGGCACAAGAGTAATTGTCTTCCCAAAAAAGTCACAGTTACCAATAGGAGGCATTGCCACTGGTGGGGCTGACGTTGCCTCATGGTTTGCTGAGCCTATCCCATCTCCACCCGCCGAAGCTGTAGCAGCCCGCGTCCCAGTTGCAAGAATTAGTACGAGCCCATCTAAGACTGTTTTGACTTGAGTAGCAACGACAGATAGCACCTCAACAGAGATACGATTAAACTCGTCAAAGCATCCCCACGCGCCAGTTTGCGCGAGTCCACGAAAGATATCAGCCATAGTCATATAGTTCATCTGATCACTGCAGTTGAACACATAACATTGAAGTCCCATTCCGCGGGCGAGATCCTTGGTCGTTTCAGTTTTCCCAGTCCCTGCTGGCCCTGCTGGAGCTCCACCCAAGCACAGTCGCAGCGCAGTCGTCAACGTCACGTAACATCGGTCTGTAAGCGGTGTAATCACAAGACGTCCGCAGTTGCCGACATACTCATATCGATAAAATGATCGGAAGTCGCAGATCTTGATATAGACTTCCTTCTTTGGCGGGCCACCCGTGGTCACAACTGGATTCAAATAGTATCGGAGCTGAGACTGCCACTGAAAATCGAGTGAACTATTAACTTTCTTGGTGATGAGGGACTGGACGACGTCGCGAGCGTGTACATCCACTGTTATGAGAGTGATAATTTTCTGGCGGTCCAGAGATGAGAGAGATCCCTGTACAAGCCGAATGAGCTCCTCTAGACGCACACTTGATACATCCCAGTACTTTTTGAGCGCTTCCTCATTACCGTTTTCTTGCTCTTCAAGAGCAGCCTCCACCTCTTCCGTCCACACAACTTGACTACCCAGCAGTGCCACTTGTGCTGGGTAATCGAAAAGCCATGTATGCCTTGCGCAGTCCACACCCCACAACGCACTTCGCTCAATTGCATCGAAAATGCCTTGACGAAGCGTATCTTGCATGACAGCAACAAGATCGTTAAACCAATTTTCTACGCTTCCGTGTATGAGATGCGAGTCCGGAAAGCGCACGATTTCACCCTCTTTCGATCGCATTGCGATTGCCAAGTACCGCTCGACAATCTTTTCAGATGAGGATGAATTACCAAGCTTCGTTAAGCGCCTTCCAGGCGGCAAAACCTGAGGTGGAGGTTCTCCAGATCCAGGATGAGCAGTCTCGAACTCGAACGCCTCGATACCATCAAAGCAGTTTATAAAATGGGGCTGGAGTCTTGGAGGGGAGTTGCCGTTCGAGAGGATCTCAAGTAAAGACGCATTTGATACGAAGTAGAATCGTGGGAAAATGTCTTTCTTGCCGTTGAGGTACTGGTTCAAAGCCTTTTGACAAATTTCAAGTTCGCTCTGTAGATCTCGTAGGATTTGCTCTCGCCCCTCTCGCTGACAGCATGCCACCAAAACACTAGGAAACATTACGGCGTCAGCAAACAGCTCCTTGATCTCCTGGTCTACGTGTTGAAAACGCTGGAACTCGGATGGTAACTGTCGTTGGATATCACCGGTCGGGCTAAGAAAGATGGATTCCAAGCTGCACCATTGTCGCTGCAATGAGATCCAGAGCTTGAGGATTGCATCAACATTTCCTAACCGCAGCTGCCAATCGAACACCTTATCTTTAAAGTAAGCGACAAACTTCCCAGCGGCAGCCATTGTCTGTAGCTGCAACTGGTGCTCTTCTAGTGATTCGATGATTGAATTGGGCATTTTGAGGATCATAACATCTCCGTCTTTTTGATCAGCATAAGTCAGGTCTTCGTCTTCCAATTCTAGATTTGTCTCTACATCAGGGATGCTTTTTGCAGACGAAGATGATGCTCGATGCTCAAGCTTAGGCTTTGGATTTGATTGAGATTTTGAAGGAGCTGGTTTAAATCCTGTTGTTCGATACGATACAAACTCCAGCTGGAAAGTACTCCAAACCCTCTCGATAGCATCTAGCTGCTGCTCGATTTTGAACTCGCGCGCAGCCATTTCGACAATATCATTGACTTCATTCACATATCGGAATAGGTCAAGCCGAAGCACGTCTTCAAATCGGAGTGCTGAGGCTGAATTGCCGATTGCACCGTGCCGTGGAGTCTCTGGCTTTGCACTAAAATCCAGGCTAGAGCTAGACGAAAGCTCGAAATGCTTTCTAGTAAGCACCATCAAGTTCTTCCAGTGACGATCGCGAACAACAGGAGAGTGGAGATTCTTCACGAGTGGAAGAATTACCGACATTTGCTGGAATTTCTGCATAAGAAACTGGTACACAGCCCAATCCTTAATAGTTCGGACCGACGGAAATGACGATTGGCGGCATCGTTCGATGGCATCAAGCTCTTCAATTAATTCATCGGTATCAAGTACGTTCCACGTCAAAGTCTGCCACTTATGAGTATAAATGTCATCAAGTAGCGCCACAAAATCCCAGACGTTCTTGAGTAGGACAAAGTCCCCTCGCAACGTCCCGAGTATGTCGTTCTTACTTGGCACAAGCTCAAACATATCCTCAAGTTCCAAAAGTCGCTCAGCCTCCATCTCAACAGATTTCAATTTGCCGTGATACTCATCCAAGCGATCATAGGCTTCTGCGATTGCTTGCGAGCCCGTCGGAGCATGAAGTGGTGCAGATATTGTAAAGTCATCCTTTAGAGCCTGCACCCGTCGACTGAACTCCACAGTTTCTACACGTATGGACTCAACCATGAGATTTTGAAGTGGCTGAATAGCCTCCTTCTTCTTGAAAGTCTTGTTCACCATATTTTCCCATCGCATTGGTACTTGGTCTAGGAAGGAGAGCACATTCTCTTTTCCCACGTAAGATTGCTCAAGTGATATTCCATTTTGCTTGAGAAGGCTGACAATAGAGCGAAGAGGATCAAAGTTGACGAGAAGATCCTCGCGCATTAGATTTCGAACGTTTCGGATATGGTGCATACATCCCATAAGCGCATGTTTGCCAAATTCAAGATTTTCTGTTTCAACATCTTGATCAAGTCCGGCATTGACACGATGCATAAACTCATCCAACCAAATGAGTTGGTTCACCACGCGGTCGTGCAGGTACTGGGTAAACATATATACCCACTTGGTCACCCACGTCGACAGAGCCTGCTTGATAGGCAGAGAGTTTATGCGCACAAAGCCGACGTCTTTGGCGTGTTTGGACTCTGAAATTTCGTTCTGAAGGCTAAGAAAGAATTGAATGCGCTCTTCAAAGATAGGTAGATCAAGTAACTGAGCAGGCATGGGAGCTTGTACCATAATCACAACGTTCGACTCTCGCCCAAGAAGTGAGGAACCTCGAACAGTACCCACGCGGGAAATCGCTCCAGTATTTCCTGATGGTTGCGCAGTATCACTTTGTTGCATGATTGTCGAGATCATTGGGAGTTTAGCATGAGGGTATGGTCTCCAAGCAGACTCTAGGAACTTCGAGAACATCTGTGGGAGATCCGTTGTCCACAAATATTCATACTTGAGTAGGGCTTGGCGATAGCTGGTACATGCACGATCGTTCTGATCGAGAAAATTCGTTATATCTGCGATTAAAAGTTGGATTTGCACGTTTTCACGCATCTCCTTTAAATAAGAGCCTTCGGAGCTGTCAAGCCTTTTGAAAACTGCTGCGCACCGTAAAATGTCTTCTACACACCCCATTATGATGTTATACAGACCATTTTTGGTTGTTGTCGACTGAATAGCAGGAAAGTAAACGATGTCCTTGCCGTATAGATCAAGCTCAATTTCTAGCAAAGCAGGCAAGTCTTCGCTCTCGATACGCTTGGGGTCGAGCTGGTTCCGAAGATGGCGTAACGACTGGAGAACAACTCGTGTAAGCCCATCCTCTACCATCCCGCTCACATAGTCGACGTATGAACGCCAGTCTGGGCTTCCCTGTGATACACGCAGACACTTTAGGGTCTCTTTGAGTAGTCGATGAATCTCATTCCCGCCTTCCTTGATTACGTGATATTTATGCTGGCACAACCCTTGCTGTAGCTCTTGAAATTCAGCAACCGAGAGAGCCTTGCTTTTTCGGTCGAAGAGAAGCGGAGGTGCAATCCAAGCTTCGAGAAGCTCGCTAACTCGTGCTTGATGCGTCTTCATCTGACTAAGCAGTGTGTTTGCCTCGTTGACATCAGTCATGGATTCCTTCAAAAACACGTCGATTCCATGTGATTTCCAGTTAAGAGCCTTGACTCCCTTGTTAAGAGCTTGGTCCATGCGATCGAGGTAATTTTTAACCAGTGGTCGCTCGACGGGCAGAAGCGTCGAGTGAATATTGTTATACATATCCACTATGAGCCCGAGGTTTCCAGTTTGACGACGAAAAACTTCTGCTCTCTTGTAAATCGCGAGTGCGTCTTCCGGAATGTCGAGCCCCAGCAAGAGAAAATACTTTACTTCTCTTAGAAGCTGCACTAGTGCTGGATCGAAGTTGACAAAGAGCTGACCAGCTGGTATCTGCGGCGTATTTGGCGGAACCATTATTGCCTGCTGCTGGGTAGTCTTGCTAACTGATCCGGATTCATTTAATGCTGTGCACGGGAGTTGATCACGCCGTATTAGAGGCAACTTCAGTTTGGCCTTGGAAGAGGTCTCAATGGAGATCCCCCACTGCTTTACCATGTAAACTTCATACTCTTGTAGCATAGCCATAACATTTGTGTACATTTTCATGGCCTCCTTTGAGTCCTCACGCTCCAGTACTACACGTGGCGACATCTGGGAGAGCTTCTCCATCGGAAAGCGGATTCTCTCTGCCAATCCTCGACACCACGTCACTGCTCCTGCAAATGGAGGTAGGTTGTGTGGAATTGGTGGCTCTTCGCGATTCTCGACGAAGATTTGTTGCACTACGTGCAAATCGCTTGCGTAGGCGGCAATAAGCGCGGTGTGCTTGCGTTCGAGCTCGTTCTTAATGATCGGTCGATCAAGCAACTCTTCAAAGCAGTCGAGGCATTTAAAGCGACCCATAACTGTTTTCGCGTCATCAAATGCTTGATTGATAACAGAGGCTAGACGACGCTCAAGCTCCTTGTTGCGAGTGCGAAATGTGTAAAAATCGTCGTCGAAGTGCTTCGAATCGAGGTCCATCAAGTCGTAATTAACACCCTTCATTTGACCAAGCGTTTCCTGAAAATCATCGTGGATTTGGCGCACGCTTGTTGTGAGCGTCTTTCCCTTCGTGCCTCCAATCTCCATCTGGCCGAGTTTCTGAAACTGAAAAATGGTTTGCGTAAGCTCGAGAACGTCGTGGCAGCGCTCCAAGAACGCGTCAAGGCGGATGAACAAAGCGTTGTTTTGGATTCGCCAAGGGTTGCTCGGAACTTCCACTACTGATTTTGCTTTGTAGTCAAAGTAGACACTCTTGAAATGTGCGCACACCTGCAATGAAACTTGAAGCATGTTGTTTGCTTGCTCGAGGTCGTCTTGCTCAATGAGCTCAAACAGTTTTCTGCCATTCAGATGCTTCATCGCTTTGCGGATGATTTCATTGCAGATTTGCCGGATCAAGACTACGAGACGGGCAGGTGTGTTGTAAAACCGACTGCATTTCCACACGAGCAAAATGGAATGCATAATGGGACGGAACAAGTCACGTGTTTCGGGAAAGCTCTCAGAGTTAATCAGTTTTTCGAACCATTTTGCCAATGGTTGCAAGTAGTGGCGGTTGTCGTTAGCCTCAGCACGAGCAAGAAAGACTTCCTTGCACAGTTTGGCAAACGGCACATTGTACGTACTTTTGGATGCATCGAGGTACTGCAATACTTTGCGAATACTGTCAGATTGGAGCTGAGCGAAGATCGAGTTCAGATTTTTTGCCTTGGCTCGCCAAAAGTACAATTCTTCCATTGGCCCTGCGTGGTTGTCATGGTTATCTTGGCTCTGTCGTTGCTTTTTTGTTAACACTGTTTCGGGGTCAAGTTTGAGAATGTTTTTGATCTGCTTGGTCCAAGTGATGAGACACCCTTCAAGGCCGTGGACTTGCTCTTTGCCTAGTATTGTCGATCCAGAATGATGCAGACTCCCATGTGAATTACTGGTACCATGTCCTTCAGTACCCGCTTTCACGGTCTTTAGCGCCGTGGATTTGGCAACGCTCTCCATGACGATCTGGTCCCAAGGAAGCGGAAGGTAAGTTGCTCCTTTTGTTTGACCCAGAGTGATCTGCAGACTCGAGTAGAACCCATGAACGTTGCTGACAATCGACGCAGCTACCATCTCTGGCCACATGCGCTGGTTGCGGGGGTTTCCGATCAGCGGAACGTATACGTTGTGCAGCAGCTGAGCCAAAGACTCAAGTGCTTTTTGTTCCATCGTACCAAACATCATTTCCTCATGAAATTTGGTCTGGCTGACTGGAGCCTTGATCGTCTTGATCATGTACAAGACACACACCGGCTGTCGTGGACGCCCATCCAGTGTGGTTCCGCCGTCGGATCGGAAGAGCCCAGGTGGAGGTACGGCATACACCTCCACATTTCCACTCGTTTCTTTTCCGTGATCCGTGATCAACAGTAGGCGAGCGTCTGGTAGATGCAAAAACTCGAACAGAATGTTCGCGACCGTCTCGGATGCGAACTTGCGGTTGAGTTTCTCGCTTTTAACTGCTGGAAACGTACGTAGCACTAGTCGGCGGATGAAATCCACGCGAGCGTCATCCTTCGGTGCGGGTGGCGGTGGCCCAGGTTCTGGAGCTGCCCGCTCCGTCTCCATGAAGGCTTAGCCTGCAAGTGGCTCCGTCCGAACAAACCTACTCTTCTACTTCACCAGGCTCTTTTAGGACTGGGCAAGGCAGGAAGCGGAGAAATGGTGAAGCGTCGCTCAGGATCGTATCCGTCGCTTCACTAGGATCTTGTTGAAGTGCTTGCTCACAAACTAAATAGTAGAGTCGCGCGTGACAACAAGCAATGGGTCAGAAAGCAATATATTCATACAATCATGCAGTGAGGTCACTCGAAGACATGATCCGGAAATCTACTCTGCTATCAAGAAGACGGGAAGGGAATGCCGTCACACCGGCTCGCTATCGTCGATCTGGTCCGTCAACTAGCTCGAGTAAGGTCGGCAGCCGAACACGCCCGTGTCGATCATGGTGCAGTACGACCCGAACTCAAGCCCGTCGGTTTTTGTCGGACAAGACCCACTGTCAGACTCCGTTCCCATGCAGATCGGCTCGAGAGCACAGAAGATCTGGGGAATTCCCTCGACGCTGATAGGGCTGTAACCAGGCTGGCATGTGGTAGCTGTTGTCGTGGAGTTGGTTGAAGCAGGTGTGGGAGCCGGAGTTGGGGTCGGTGTCGCCGTTGAGGCAGGCGTTGAGGCTGGCGTCGGAGCAGGCGTCGCTGCAGGAGTCGGGGCCGTAGTGGTGGAAGCAGGAAGGACCGCTGGCGAACCAGTGCCGATCATGCAACCGTAAACGCCCGAAGGAACGATGGTGCAGTACGACCCAGACGGCAGATCCTCGAATCCTGGGCAATTACCCGTGTTGTCCGTTGTACCAGAGCAGGCTGGCTCAAGGACGCAAAACACTCCTGGAGCTCCCACCACACTGATAGGGCTTCTCCCATTCGTGCAACCGTTGCCAGTTGTGGTCGAGTATGAATTAGAAGTGCTCGTTGAGGTGGTCGAGGTTGTCGAGTTCGTCGAAGCAGAGGTCGATGAGCTACCGGTAGTGGTTGGCGCAGGAGTAGGGGTGGTCGTCGTGCCTGCCGTGGTCGCTGAAGTAGTGTTCGAGGTACTCGAGTTAGTGGCAGTCGACGAGGTTGTAGTAGTAGTGGGTCCACTGGAAGTCGTTGTCGATGTCGTCGTCGTCGTGGATGTAGAAGTCGTTGTGCTCAGAACCTTGCAGCCAAATACTCCCGACGACACACGCGTGCAGTACGATCCGGAGGCAAGTCCCTCGAGGGTTCCGGGGCACGCACCCGTGTCCGTTGTATTGCCTGAGCACACGGGTTCCTGCACACAGTAGACACCGGGGGCACCCTCAACGCTGATGGGGCTGCTTCCAGCACTGCACGTGCCACTGATAGAAGTAGCTGTTGTCGAGCTACCGCCTGATGTGGTCGTGCTGTTGCTAGCGGTAGTTGAACTGCCTCCAGTGGTGGTTGAGCTGCCTCCGGTGGTGGTTGAGCTGCCTCCACTAGTGGTTGAGCTACCTCCGGTGGTGGTTGAGTTGCCTCCAGTGGTGGTCGTGGTGTTGCCAGTGGTGGTTGAGCTACCTCCAGTGGTGGTTGAGCTACCTCCGGTGGTGGTTGAGCTGCCTCCAGTGGTGGTTGAGCTACCTCCGGTGGTGGTTGAGTTGCCTCCAGTGGTGGTCGTGGTGTTGCCAGTGGTGGTTGAGCTACCTCCAGTGGTGGTTGAGCTACCTCCGGTGGTGGTTGAGCTGCCTCCAGTGGTGGTCGTGGTGTTGCCAGTGGTGGTTGAGCTGCCACCACTAGTGGTTGAGCTACCTCCGGTGGTGGTTGAGCTACCTCCGGTGGTGGTTGAGCTGCCTCCAGTGGTGGTCGAGTTGCCTCCAGTGGTGGTCGTGGTGTTGCCAGTGGTGGTTGAGCTGCCTCCTGTGGTGTTTGAGTTCCCACCAGTGGTTGTCGTGGTACTGCTTGTCGTCGAGCTACCTCCAGTGGTAGTGCTGCCGCCTGAAGTTGGGGTCGAGCCTGTTGCAGTCGAGGAATCATTGCGAACCTTGCAGCCGTAGACACCAGAAGACACAATAGTGCAGTACGATCCTGTGGGGAGTCCGTTCTGCTGGGCCGGGCAAGATCCTGAGTCGGTCAGCCTCCCTGAACAAACAGGCTCCTGGACGCAGAATACTCCAAGAGCTCCCTCAACACTCACAGGGCTAAAACCAGATGCGCACTGGTTGGGGAGAACTGGTGTTGCGGTGGCAGTTGAGTCAGCAGCATTTGCAGGCCCGACCATACAGCCATAGACCCCCGATGCGACAACTCCACAGTGGGATCCAGTCGGTAGTGCTTCGCTAACACCTGGGCAAGTACCGTTGTTGGCAGTGGTGCCTGCGCACACGGGCTCGGCGACACAGAAGATTCCAAGAGCCCCTTGAACCGAGACAGGACTGTTGCCAGCAGGGCACTGACTGGCTGGCACCGGAAGAGGAGCCTTCGTCGTATCTGTAGACGATCCGCTTGGAGCGCTTCCAGGTTTGCAGCCGAAAACACCAGAAGCCACCTTGCCGCAATAGGATCCCGAAGGGAGACCAGCCTGAGCAGCTGGGCAAGAACCATTGTTGCTGCTGGTGCCCATGCAAATGGGGTCTGCAGCGCAAAAGTAACCTCTCACCCCTTCCACGCTGATCGGGCTGCTTCCAGACGGACACTTGCCGTTGGACGTCGAGGTCGTGATGACCGTCGAACCCGAGGTCGTTGTGGTCGATCCCGTCGTGGTAGATCCCGTCGTGGTAGATCCCGACGTTGTCGTTCCAGTGGTTGTAGATCCAGTCGTGTTCGTTCCAGTGGTTGTAGATCCCGTCGTAGTCGAGCCACCCGTGGCTGTCGAGCCAGTGGTAGTCGTCGAGCTGGAGGTTGTCGAGCCACCCGTGGTCGTGTTCGTAGTTGTGTTCGTCGTGCTAGCTGTTGTAGTCGTGTTCGTCGAGGACGAAGCAGGTCCGGGCTTGCATCCAAAGACTCCAGAGGCGACCGTGCCGCAGTATGAGCCGTTCGGGAGTCCAGCCTGTGCCACCGGGCAGTATCCCTTGTCGCTAGTAGTGCCCATGCAGACTGGGTCCTGAGCGCAAAAGATACCTGGAACTCCCTCAACACTGACCGGAGTGCTTCCTGTTGGGCAGCTTCCGACGGACGTAGTGGTGGAAGAGTTACTCGTCGTGGTTGAGGTCGTGGAAGAACCACCCGTCGTCGTCCCAGAGGTGGAGTTCGTCCCAGATGTTCCAGTTGAACTGGAAGTTCCTGATGGTCCAGTCGTTGTAGTCGAGGTGGAACTCGTACTAGAAGTGGTACCCGTGGTGGTCGTGGGAGAATTCGTAGTTGTGGTTCCTGTTGTTGTGGTCGTGCTCGTATTTGTACTAGAAGTTCCTGACGAGGAAGTTGTTGTTGAAGTACTTGTGGTAGTCGACGATGGTGCGGGACCGACTTTGCATCCGAATACACCAGATGCAACAGTTCCGCAGTACGAGCCGTTCGGGAGACCATCTTGAGCCACAGGGCAATTGCCTGAGTTGTCTTTGGTTCCCTGGCATACGGTCTCGATGGCACAAAAGATCCCTTCAACTCCTTCAACGCTGACGGGGCTACTGCCAGTCGGGCACTTATTACCAGACCCCGCGCTTGGCGTTGGTGTCGGGCCGGTAGATGTAGAGGCAGGGATTGCCGTTGTAGAAGCAGGAGTCGATGTAGTAGCAACAGGAGTCGATGTTGTAGAAGCAGGGGTCAAAGTCGTAGCAGCAGGGGTCACTGTTGTCGAGGTCGGATTCACTGTTGTTGAAGCTGGAGTCGAAGTCGCTGATGCTGGTGCGGGGCCGACCTTGCATCCGAACACACCAGATGCAACAGTTCCGCAGTACGAGCCGTTCGGGAGACCATCTTGAGCCACAGGGCAATTGCCTGAGTTGTCTTTGGTTCCCTGGCATACGGTCTCGATGGCACAAAAGATCCCTTCAACTCCTTCAACGCTGACGGGGCTACTGCCAGTCGGGCACTTGTTACCGGACGTAGCACTCGGGGTCTGTGATGGTGTCGGCGTTGGAGTCGAAGTGGTTGCAGCTGGGGTAGTAGTTGCAGGAACCGGGGACGCCGTAGTCGGAGCCGGAGTAGCTGTAGTGGGCTCTGGAGTGACCGTAGTCGGGGCAAGAGTAGTTGTAGCCGTCGGGGCATTCGTCGCCATCATGTCGGCAGTAATGACCTTGCAGCCGTAGACGCCTGTGCGGACCAGCCCGCAGTACGATCCGTACGGCAGTCCGGTTTGGACACCAGGGCACAAACCATTACTGGTTTGGTCGATGCAAATCGGACCAGTAACACAAAAGATTCCCTCGATACCCTCGACGCTCATCTCATCTTCGCCCGAGGCACACGGAGCGTACGCGTTGACAAACGGCTTGGAGGAGAGAATCGCGAAGGCTGTAGCGAGCAGGAATGGCTTCAACATAGTGTCGGAGGGGGAGGAGGAAAGGTGGAGAGGTCGGGGAGCGAGGTTGAGTCGCTGGATGGAAGCTGAGCTGGATTTGACTGGAGATGTCAAATTCAGAAGTGAGCCGCAGAAGAGCTGGCGCTCCCTCTGCTGGATGAGCATGAGCTCACAACCCTGTGTTGAGGCCGATGCTGGGTCTCATGCCCACATGAGATCGTGTCCTCGGTTGTTGCGAAGGCGCGTCTGTGCGAGTGTTATGACCCCCCTGCACCATCGCATCAAAAGTGATCTGCCGCTTCACAGCAGCAAGAGCTCAAGACCTGCTTCGCTATCAATAGCTCCGCGAACGCTCGCCGAACGCCCTGCCAGAGCGCGATTAACCAGCCGAATGGATATAAATTCCCCCACAAACACAACTCCTGCGCTTGTGAGCCAGCGACATGCTGTGCGATTGAGCTCTTCCAGCACAACGTGAAGGAGCATCATTCCGGCACCCCACAGTTGCCTTTTTACCGTATGGCACCGCAATAGCGGCCCCTGAGAGTGAGCTCGCCACCAGAAGTTCGTCGTCATGACCAGCATGGCGAGTCCAGCGCGACGCGCTGTGCTGTCGCTCACGACGCGTTTCCGGCTGCCGCATGAGGGCATGGCGGAGCTCGAGTACCTCAGTCGGTGAGTTAGCCGACTGTCTCCTCCATGTGGACGCTGGAGGACGAGTTCTTACTCCGGTCTGTAGCGGCTCGGCGGTGCTTGTCAAGCCTCCGAGGCGCGGAGACGCCAAATCCCCCGCGGTGCTCACGTGCCAGCACGTGGCGTGTCCGTGGCTCTTCCCAAACTACTTCGCGGACAAGTGGGACTGGCTGCAGCACGTGAGCGAGGAGTTTGTGCGCCACTCACTACAGCTGCTCGAGGTTCCAGGCGATCGCGAGGAGCCCCGCGTGCTGCTTGACCTGCCGCTCGCCCGCCGCGTGTGGATTCACAACACTCGAGACGTCGCGATGCTCGCGCTTGGCGATGACCTCGTCATGCACTCGACCGAGGCGGAGGAGATGCTGCACGTGCTTGAGGTGTTGAGCTCCGACTGCTCGCAGGGTGACGAGCTGCTCTTCTCTGGTCACCAGCAGTACCCAGATGAGCTCTCGGGTGAGAAGGACGCAGAGATTCTGCGCGCTATTCAAGAGATTGGGCAGTTCCCAAAGCAGGTTGCAGGTCACTTCGTTGGCAAGAGTTCTCGCGGACAAGCGTTCGCACGGAGTGACGAGGTGCTCGAGGAGGGAATGTGCGGCGGCGCAGTCCTGGATGCGCAGGGCAAATGCGTTGGCCTCATCGAAGGTGTCGTGCCCCCCGTTTCGCCAGCGCCAATAATTCCCTCGAGCGCTAGTGCCAGTGAGGCAGAAGCCATTAGAGCGACGTGGAAGATGCAGAAGGCGCTAGAGAACCACGTTGCGTTCATCCCCGGGGCAGAGCTTGTTGAATTTGTAAATGACGAGGGCGAGATGCTGCTCACTGGGACTGCGCTCGGAGACGACGACGACGACGAGCTGTGGTGAATCAACGAAAATGAGTTTTACGATTTAGCTTTGACTTCCATGAACTCTCGAACCTAAAGGATACGAACTCTCTCTATCAAGTCTCAAGGCCGCCATGCATTATGTGACGGCAATCTTGTGAGCAAAGCTCGAAGCAGCGATCGCTAGCGCCAAGATGGGGGACAGTGGTGCCGCATAGTCGAGTGAAAATCTCGTCTTAGACACTTTGCCAAAGCGTAGGTAGACCCTGTCTTCAGTGAATTCGTGCTCCATCTGCTCGTTGCCTTGCTCAGCGACCAAAAGAAAGTTCTTTTTGGACGCCATTTTTACACGTCCGTGAAAGTTGAGTGTCCATGCCCCAAGAGCCTCGCTCCACGACGGCTTCTTCGTCTCGAAGACGAGCAAATCGCACTGGTAGTCGTCCGCCTCGAGCGCTCCGTACGGAGTTGATGAATCTGGACCATGGCTGCGACCTGTAAGTCTTGCCTGCTTTACCCGCATCACTCTGGCACGTCCAGCGTGATCGTCTTCATCAAGCCATGCAGACTCAAAGCTCTCGGTGACTGCAGAGATTTCTGCTGCCGCAAGCTCCAGATTTACATCCAGATCGTTCACCGAGAGGGAGCGCAGTCGCTCAACCAACGACAGGCTACGTGATTGTTTGAGGCGTTTGTACCGGTCCGATATGTTCCCATTGCGGTCCATCATTGTGCTATGCGTGTTGAATCTGGCGTTGTCATTACCCATACCGGAGCCGACCGAAAGTGGTTGTGTTTGTGATTGCGTTTTCTCACCTGCATGATCAACTGAGGCGCCACTTGATTCGGCTTCCTGGTCTTCCTCCTCCTCGTCCCCACATTCGTTAGCCTCGTCCTCAACCTCGTCGTCCTCTTCGTTTGTGGCTTTTCTCGGGCGTGGGAAAACGCATTTGAGAAAGTTAGGGACACGACCCAGGACATTGGAGCTGTACTCAATGAACCCAATCTCGTTGCGACGCTTCTGCTGGTGATCTAGCAAGGTAAACTCAGTTCCGATAAAGTTCGGCATCATTTGCCCCAAGTACACAGCCGAATCCTCACTTTGAGGCAAATCTCTGAAGTCTCTTAGGTGCGAGTCTTGCAGCGTATGAAATAAAAATACTCCAGTTGCTTCGTTCACGCACGAGCACGCTAGCAGGAACTCTCCTGTATCTTCGCGATGGAAGTTAAATGCTGTCACCGTTGGTCCGCGCAGACGCTCAATGCACCCATAAACGAGTCTGTCGTTTCGACGTCGCTGCTGATTTGAGGATTCCTGGCTCTCACCTGCCGTTGGTTTCGGTGTTTTTACGGGTGGCGGGGGCTGGTAGAAGCGTTCTTTGTTCTGATGGATGAACTTTTTGGCTTGCACGATATC
The DNA here is from genome assembly GCA_024867545.1 of Phytopythium helicoides. Taxonomy (NCBI): domain Eukaryota; phylum Oomycota; class Peronosporomycetes; order Pythiales; family Pythiaceae; genus Phytopythium; species Phytopythium helicoides. The sequence goes on from JANFNE010000048.1 coordinate 66,167, forward strand.
TACGTCGTTGCTGTATACGCTTAGGTCTCCTGCTGTTTCGAGTGATTTGAAGTGCAAAATATGGCGCGCATGACTAACACTTCGAAGCTTTGCGAGCGTGTCTGTGAAGCTCATCTCAAGACAGGACTGCCCGTTAATGGCAGTCAGCACGTCGCCTACTCGAATGATCCCGCACAATTTAGCTGGCCCGTCGTCTTTGCCGTCATTGACCTTCTTGAATCCCTTGACAACAGCCTGTCGGCCGTACCAGTCAGTTTCAAGCTCAAGTCCAATCGGACCGCGCTCGAACGTGACATCATACGAATCGTAGCTACGGGGTGGAGCATCTGGTTGGGAGGACGACGACGATCCAAAAGAGAAGAGGCCTCCAAAAGACGAGCTTCGGTTTGAAGAAGTAACGCCTCGAAGAGAAGCTGCAATTCTCTCGACGAGCAAGTCGGTGAACGATCCAGTTGAGCGCTGCGCTGGCAAGTTCGGCATACTATTTCGCGCCAAGTATGGTGGGCGAGAATACGTTGGCGGCGGTGGTTGTTGGCCAGTGTTGGCGCCAAGTGGAATATATCCTGCCGCCATCCGCTCTTCTTGGTCGGATGTCGGCATCGCGGCTAGCGAGTGCCTCGCGTGCCTGCCTCGCTCTCGCTCGCTCGACGACTTCTTTTCAGGTGTGGGGTCTCTCTCCTCAAGACCCTCTATTTGGCGAGCAGGGTGGGGTGAGAACGTGACAAACTCGCCCCACTCGTCATCCTTAGGGTCTTCTACCAGCGCAGGGCTCGATTTTGCGAATGTTTTTGCGGGCATTGATCCCGCCGACCCTGCTGGAACGAAGTTGTTGTCGTACCACGGGTCGGCAGCGCGCGCAAGGTTCGCGGGTGATAGCGGGTCAAAGTCGCTCGTACTCAAGGCTGCAGATCGCGTCGCACCCTCGCTCTTGAGTACTACGCCGCGGTTCATTGGAGCAGACCCCAAACCTCTGTCCTTGGTCGATGCACCCGAGGTCTTGATCCATCGCTCAGCCTCGCCCTGCTGCTGGAGCATTCCGGCGTACGCGTCCTTGGTGAAGAGCGACATGGCGTCGCGCTGCTCTCGAAGTGGTTGGTTTCGAGCCCGAGCAGCCGTCACGGGCAGTTCCAACGCGCTCCACTCGATCCCTATTTATACCCGTAGGATTGCTCCGGCACGACTCGCTTCAACTTGCCTTTTCAAGAGTGATGGTCGCCTCGATCCACGCCCCCTTTGATGGCGCTGCCTGCTCGATGACGCCTGCGCATCCCGCCGAAGATGCAGGAACTCGCGCCTGCTCGACAGCTTTGCTGACGCAACTGACTGCGGAGATGATACATTCGGTGCGACTTTCAACCATTGGCCGGTTCGAGGTGTCGACCGATCCGAGGTGAGATCGACCAAACCACCGACTCAAAGCAGCGGGCACCCTCATCGATCCCCATTGACCACAAACCGAATCCGCTGCCTCTCGACCGCCGCCACGTCCAAAAAGCCTGGAGAAATCCACCAAAGTCGCTCGCTTCCCGCCATGGCACGCGTCCCGCAAACCTTCCATCACAGGCAGCCAATCAGAACCCCGCCTGTCCCGTCTATATCGTGATTATCGACGCACAGGCGGCATCATCAACATACCACAATGTCCACCGCGACCGTCCGCCAGTCGCCAATTTGAGCCACCGACCGCACGTGCTCGTCTGCTGACTAGCAAAAGCTCACGATGGACGCGTCGCCGCTCGGCTTCGAGTCGGGCAAGGAGCTCATGGCGCAGGGACCCGCGGCGCTGCACGATGCATTGGCCCAGCGGCTGGAGAAGGCGCTAGGTCGAGCACTGCCACAGATGGAGCTGCGCTTCGTCAACCTGTCATTGTCAGCGGACCTGACGGTCGTGGACGACAAGGACGACGGAGACCTGCCCACGCTCTGGAACTCGGTGCGCAAAGCGTTCGCCGGGATTGGGAGGAAGCGCCAGGTGGTGCACAAGGACATTCTCAAGAGCGTGACGGGCAGCTTCAAGCCGGGGACCATGACCCTCGTGCTCGGCCAACCGGGGTCGGGAAAGTCGTCGCTCATGAAGGTGCTCGCGGGGCGGTTCCCGATGGACAAGAACATTTCGATCGAGGGAGAGATGACGTACAACGGCAAGCTGCAGAGCGAACTCAAGCACAACCTGCCGCAGTTCGTGGCGTACGTGACGCAGCGTGACAAGCACTTTGCTACGTTGACGGTGAAGGAGACGCTCGAGTTCGCCCACGAGTTCTGCGGAGGAGAGCTGATGAGGAGAGGAGAAGAACTTCTCAGCAACGGAACGCCCGAGGAGAACGCAGAGGCACTCGCCATGGCGCGAGCCATCTTCAACCACTACCCGGAGATCATCATCGAGCAGCTCGGACTGCGAGACTGCCAGAACACCATCGTCGGCGATGCACTCATGCGCGGCATTTCTGGTGGAGAACGCAAGCGTGTTACGACGGGTGAGATGGAGTTCGGCATGAAGTACGTCACGCTCATGGACGAGATCAGTACGGGTCTCGACTCGGCTGCCACCTTCGACATCATGAGCACACAGCGAAGCGTGGCCAAGAAACTCAAGAAGACGGTGGTGATTGCGCTGCTCCAGCCTGCACCTGAGGTGGTGGCGCTGTTTGATGATGTAATGATCCTCAACGAGGGCGAGGTGATGTACCACGGTCCCATTAGTGAGGTCGAGGCTTACTTTGAGTCATTGGGCTTCAAGCGCCCTTCTGGCCGCGACCTCGCTGACTACCTGATGGACTTGGGCACGAACCAGCAGTACCAGTACCAGGTCGAGCAGCCAGACCGCCCAGGGTACGTGCACCCCCGTCAACCGAACGAGTATGCTGAGTTCTTCCGACGATCGCATATCTATGAGCGCAACCTGGCCGAACTCGAGCAGCCCCAGAACCCAATCCTTGTGGAAAGTGCTGAGCACCATATTGAGCCTATGCCTGTGTTCCACCAGAACTTCTGGGATAACACGCGCACGCTTATGCGTCGCCAGCTCATGATCACTTTCCGGAACAAACCGTATCTGTTTGGTCGCGGTCTCATGATCACTGTCATGGGTTTGCTGTACGCAACGACGTTCTTCCAGTTCGACCCGACAGAGATCCAAGTTGTGATGGGTATCATCTTCGCTGGAACCCTCTTCCTTTCACTGGGTCAAGCCTCGCAGCTGCCGACATTCATCGCCATGCGCGATATCTTCTACAAGCAGCGTGGCGCCAACTTTTTTCGCACGTCGTCGTATGTGTTGGCCAACTCGATCAGTCAATTGCCGATTTGCGTCGGAGAGACTGTCATCTTTGGTACGCTTGTCTATTGGATGTGTGGTTTCGTTTCACATGCAGCCGAGTTCTTCCTCTTCTTGCTGGTTCTATTTCTCACCAACGTTGGACTCGGGTCATTCTTCTTCTTCCTAACGTCGGCTGCACCGGATATCAATATCGCAACTCCGATCTCGATGGCCTCGACATTGATCTTCATCATCTTTGCGGGATTCATCATTACGGAGAGTCAAATCCCGAACTACTTCATCTGGATCTACTGGATAACGCCAGTGTCGTGGACACTTCGAGCGCTGGCGATTATCGAGTATCGCTCGGCAGACTTCGACGTGTGCGAATACGGTGGGATCGATTACTGCAACCAATTTGGCCTCAAGATGGGCGAGTACTACTTGGGATTGTTCGACATCAAGTCGGAGAAGGAGTGGGTTTACTACTCGATTATCTTCATGGTGGCATTCTACTTTGCCTGCGTCACTCTCGGATACTTTTCTCTCGAGTACAAGCGTTATGAAACCCCTGAGAACGTTACTCTAACAAAGAAGTCACTCGACCAAAAGGACGACAGCCAGACTTACAAGCTTGCGACCACACCTCGATCTGGGGCGACTCCTACAGGAAAAGTTGATGCCATCCTGGAGGTGAAACCTGAGCCTGAACATTTCACTCCTGTGACCGTCGCATTCGAGGATCTCCGCTACTACGTGCCTGACCCTGCCAACTCCAAGGAAGAGCTCTGTCTGCTCAAGGGAATTACCGGCTTTGCTCGTCCAGGATCCATCACTGCTCTCATGGGTGCGTCCGGTGCCGGCAAGACGACCCTCATGGATGTGATCGCGAACCGCAAGACTGGCGGCAAGATCACGGGTAAAATCCTGCTGAACGGCTACGAGGCGAACGAGCTGGCCATTCGACGATGCACGGGTTACTGCGAGCAGATGGACATCCACTCGGAGGCGTCAACGATCCGCGAGGCTCTGACGTTCAGCGCATTCCTGCGGCAGGACAGTAGCATCCCGGACAGCAGCAAGTACGACACGGTGGAGGAAGTGCTGGCACTACTGGACATGGGCGAGATCGCTGACAAGATCATCCGCGGTAGCTCGACGGAGCAGATGAAGCGTCTGACAATCGGCGTGGAGCTTGCTGCGCAGCCTAGCGTGCTGTTCCTGGACGAGCCGACGAGTGGTCTGGACGCGCGATCGGCTAAGATGATCATGGATGGTGTGCGCAAGGTGGCGGACACGGGTCGCACGGTGGTGTGCACGATTCATCAGCCGTCGTCAGAGGTGTTTTTCCTGTTTGATAGTTTGCTGCTGCTGAAGCGCGGTGGCGAGACGGTGTTCTTCGGTGAGCTGGGACACAAGTGCCAGAACTTGGTGGACTACTTCGAGGCGATCCCGGGTGTGTCCAAGTGCCCTCCCAAGTACAATCCTGCGACGTGGATGCTGGAGGTGATTGGTGCTGGCGTGGCTGCTGCGGCGAATGATGCTGCTGTGGCTGCTGGGTCGTCAGCATCTACGGACTTTGTGGCCAAGTTCAATGACAGTCCTCAGCGCCAGGCTTTGAACGAGGCGATGAGTGTTCCTGGCATTGGTATTCCGTCGCCCGATCTTCCGGAAATGGTGTTTGCCACGAAGCGCGCGGCGAGTTCTGCGACGCAGGCGCGGTTCCTGATCAAGCGCTTCATGGATATGTACTGGCGGTCGCCGACGTACAACCTGACGCGTCTTGGTATGGCTGTGTTCCTGGCGCTGCTGTTTGGCGTGACGTTCACGGCAGCCGACTACGCTTCATACCAGGGCTTGAACTCTGGCATGGGTATGATCTTCATGGCCACGCTGTTCGTAGGCATGATCTCGTTCCAGTGTGTGCTGAGTGTGTCGTCGGAGGACCGTGCAGCATTCTACCGCGAGCGTGCATCCCAGTCGTACAACGCATTCTGGTACTTCATCGGATCGACGGTGGTGGAGATCCCGTACGTGTTCGGCAGCGGTCTGGTGTTCACTGCCATCTTCTTCCCGCTTGTGCAGTTCACGGGCTTCGACGTGTTCCTCCTGTACTGGATCAACTTGTCGTTCCTGATCCTGATGCTGACGTACATGGGCCAGATGTTCGTGTACGGTCTGCCGAGCGAGGAGGTAGCAGCCATCATTGGTGTGCTGGTGAACTCGATCTTCTTCTTGTTCATGGGTTTCAGTCCGCCGGCCGACCTGATCCCGGAGGGATACAAGTGGCTGTATACGATCACGCCGCAGCGGTTCTCACTGTCGATCCTCGGTGCTCTGGTGTTCGCGGACTGCTCGACGGAGCCAGTGTACGACGAGGCGACGTCGACGTGGTCGAATGTGGGTCCAGAGCTGGGCTGCCAGCCGCTGAAGAACTCTCCCGTGACGGTGGGTGCTGTGACAGTGAAGCAATTCACCGAGTCGATCTTTGGCATGAAGCACGACGAGATCTGGCCCAACTTCTTCGTGGTACTGGCGTACATTGTGGGTTTCCGCCTGCTGGCGTTGGTGTTCCTTCGCTTCGTGAACAGCCAGAAGAGATAGAGGAGGAGATTGCGACCGTGGATGTGTGCGCGAGAGTGTGTTGCTCATGAGTGAGCGATGGGAGTGGAGGCATGCATCTCTAGAAAATGTGAATATATCGATTGAGATTGAGATTGAATTACTTGTTGCTGTCAATGAGCTGCCGTATTATTTTCACACCGATGTGTCAGTATCGTATGAAGTGTGTCTGCGTTCTGAAATGGCCGATGTTTGCATGAAGTGCACGATGGCTTGTTGGTGTACTTGGTGGATTGCGAACCAAACAGTATGCAGGCAAGGTGTGTCGTCAATGACTTTGACAGGGAAAGTTCTGCAGCGCGCAGCTGCAGTGCTCCATAGCCTCCCACAGCATGATGTCCGTCGAGTTGATACCTAACTTGGGCGACTAGTAGATGACGCACTAAAGGGGAAGCCAGTAGGAGGTGTCATTTGGATAGATTCAATGTTAGTCTCTATTGCTAGCTCTTTGCACTTGTGAAGGCAATCAGGGCGTTAGAATCACAACCCGGGATATAAACTGAACATTGTAAAAGGAAACTCTCCGTTACTGTGACTGTCATGCACGGTGTACCCTGCCTATATCGCAATGTTTTTGTAAGGTCTTAGCAGAGCGGCGACGTGCCGTGTAGATATATATAGCTGTACGCAAACTTGTTCGAACGCCAAGTCGGGCAACGCAGGCACAATTGTATGCTCCAAGCTCAGTATAAAAAAAAGACAAATCAGATCGTACAGAAGCTCGGAGAAAAGTTAGAGGGTTCAATGCTAGTTGCACCACGAAGTATACATATCCTTGGAAAATGAGCCTAGACGATATGTAGGACCGGAGATTTCAGACACAAAGCAAATGAACCAAATACTGTATACCCGATGTCATCATCGTCATTATCGTCAACTTTCTGCGCCAATTGTGGCAAGAACTTGTGTTTTTATCTCGAGAACCCGACAAATGATTGACTGGTGGAGTATAATATTGGACTTCTTGCTTGAAGGAAACTACAGGTTGATGAATCGATTATTACTTGTATGGCACTTTGAGAGGACTGGTCTATGCTTTCTGAGCGTTGTTTGGCTGGATCATTTTGTAACACCCGCAGATTAAAGCAAATACCGGTCGGCTCTCTCGGATGATATTTTGACATTCCTTCCCTCTGTAAAGCATTTCAGAGGAGAAATCTTTACTTACTTGGCAAAACAGAGCTCAATACTAGACACAAAAGTTATAATACCATCTAAAAGAGTCTGGCAAAGATTAGAGAAACTTGCTGCAAGAAAGGAAACTCGTCGGGAGATTTTTTGTTCTGACATCGGCTCAGCCTTGGGTAGGAGATTGTCACAGAGATACAGTTTGTCATAGTAAGCTCGTAGTTTGGCCCATCTCGCAGGATGGAGGGCTCCCGGGTTTCGTACTGTGTGCTGCAGTGCAGCTCGTGTGACTGTACCGCGTCGAGTGGGATGCAGCGGCTCGCGCTGCGAAGGAGGAGACCGACGTGGATCCCACCTTGAACCACCATTCTGTCTGCACCGCTTTTGCCGCGCAAGGTCGTTGCACTCTTTTTTTTTTTTTTTTTTTTTTTTTTTTTTTCATTTACGATCTGTTGGAGTTGGATTGCGCGTGGAAAACGCATGACGCAGTATCATCTGTGGGTCAGATTGTGCATTGCGCGTTGTCGGCTTGACGGTAGAGTGGTTCCACTGCCGCTTGCGTTGAACTTTTCAAGCACTCTTGCTAAGAGTGAATGACGTTGCTCATCGTCGAATACCGACCGACATTCCAATGCCCCACACGCATTCTCGTCTGGTTACCTGTCAACATTTTGGTTACCTGTCAGCGCGCGATCATCAGTTAGCTCGCCATGTCAGCCCGCAACCGACCTGGCTGAGCGATACAGATACGCACTTTGCCATTTGCCATCTCCTCGAAACAACTGCCACGGCTTCACTTCAAGTTCTGCCTCCACTTATGGACGCGCTTGACCGAGAGGCCTCGCATCCAGTACCCATGGACGCCTTTGTGTACGAAGTCCTGGATGAAGGCGATCGGATTGCATGAGAGGTGGGCCATGGGATCACTATGGAGAGATCACCACTGCTGAAGAAGAAGAAGGCTGGGACGTCTACTGTGCTGCCATCAATCCACAGCACGAATAAAGTCGATGGAGACACGTCATTCATCCTGCGTCACGAATCGAAGCAGTTGTGGCAGCTCTTCGTGCCAATCACTCTATCGTATGCCGTCGAAACACTTGCGAGCATTTCTCACATGATGATTATCGGTCAGACACCGATTGGAGCCGACACCCGCATCTTGGCAGCCCTCACGATCTCGGGAACGTATCCCGACATGGTAACATTTGCGGTTCTTGGTGGTGTTGCATCTGCTGTTGGTACTCTCTGTGCGCAGGCTTTTGGTGGCAAGAAAATCTCCGAGCTGTGGCTGTTCTTTCAGGCGGGTCTCCTGGTTGTTGCTGGCTTTATGCCGTTTCTAATGATCCTCACGTTGACATCGGCTCCCGTGCTAGTGGCAATGGGTCAAAATGCCGAGATCGTCGAGCTCGCCAAGCCCATCATTATTGTTGAGGCAAGCTCTTTGCCTTTGTCAGCGCTATCTCTTCTCCTTCAATCAGTGCTATGTTCTCAAGGCATAGCTGTCCCTGCGGTGGTGGCATCAGGGGTCGCATGGGCTGTCAGCACGCCTCTCGGATTATGGTTAGCCTTCTACACTCCGCTCGGCTACATCGGACTTGCAGTGGGCTCGATCGTCTCGGTCTTCGTGAAATGTATCGTGCTTGGAACCGCAATGATTCGAAGTGAAACGTTTCTATCGGGTTGGCCAGGATGGCAGCCCCGTGCAGCCTTGACATTGGCAAAGAAGATGATGCGGCTTATCGGCTCGGGTTTCCTCCTGGCGATCTCCACAAGCGCAAGCATTGGTATCTACGCGATAATTTCCGGAATGCTACCGGAAGCTGCGACTACAGTGACTGCGAGCACCATCTACATGTCGTCGCTGATGTTTACTTTCATTCCTCAGAACGGTTTGGGGGATGCCGCCGCTGTGCGCATCGGTAACGCGCTTGGTAGTGGTGATGGCCACCATGCTAGGCTTACGATGAATCTTGTGATTGGCCTAAGCCTGGCTATTGGCATCGCTGGGATGGTCGTAGTGATCCCCATCGCTACTCCGTTTGCCAGGATCTTCACGTCCGATGCAGACGCGGCACAGCTGGCGGCCAAGATGATATGGCAACTCTCTCCATTGCTGATCGCCTCGAGTATTGGTGGGGGTGGACAAGCAGCCCTCGTCGCAATGGGGAAGCAGCTCATCAGCGCCATTGCAGGCTTTGTGTGTGTTGTGGTCGTTGGCATTCCGTTCGGCTTGTGGTTTGCCATCTCGTTGAATGGCGGGATCGTTGGGCTATGGTATGGCAACGTCGTGGGGTTTGCAATTTGTGCGGTGGTGCAAACGGTTTGGGTCTACCGCCTCGATTGGCACTTGCCCGCACTCACTGTGAAGAGCAAGACGATCATGAGCAAGGATGTCAGAGAAGTCGCCGAAGCCGCATAGGCTCGTTGGCTTGCGTTACCTGTGCTTCGCGTGCATGTACGTGAAGTTTGGTAGGGTGGTGTTTGTACCGATGGATTGTGCGTTCCCCATCGTATTTCTACTCGTGCAGCGGGCTGTCCTGCTAGTATATGCATGCACTGATGCTCACGAAGCTCGTCATAAGAAATGAATCAATTCACGTGGGTTGTTATTGCGCTGAACCTGAACCACTGCAACTGACCCTGAACCCAGAACATTTTCCGAAACATGCCTGCTGTTTGGTTCGCAATCCATCAAGCACACCATCAAGGCAACCACTCAAACTATCATCAACATCATCATTGCCAGCGATGGTTTTCTCCCTAGACACTCATGATCTACCTTGTCGCCATTGCCAGAAACCTCAACGGCACTAACGCCAACAGAGAAGGGGTCCAGACCCCACCAGCCAACTCAGGCCACGCGATAACAACAAAGGAGGAGAAGTTGTCGTAGCTGGCCTCGGTGGCAGCGCCGGGTTTGGTGCGTCCAGAGATCTCTACAATGCGGTAGATCTTAGCGTTGGCAGGTGCGGCTACGGCAACACTGTCTATGCTAGAATGGGAATCCTTCGGGCAAAGCCACGGTTACATCTAGCGGAGGTGTGGGCGGTGATTTGAACGGCGGAACCAGTAGTGCATCAGCAGCTGCGTCATCGGACGTGACAGCGGGGTGTCATGGGAGGAGTGAGCGCTGGCGTCGATGCAAATGGCTACAGTTACGTTACTACAACACTGCTACGTACCAACCTTCACAGCTAAGTGTTTTGTACGATAAACTGCCTTGTTTGGGAGAGACTGTATCGTTCACGCCTTACGGATAAAGCATGGCAGGATTCCGCATGAAGATCGACTCGCTCGCACAATTTCATGTCATGCACTTCATGCCAACACCGAACGTTTGAGAACGCAGACACATTCCATACGAGCAATTCAATTCAATCCAATCGATATATTCACATTTTCTAGAGATGCATGCCTCCACTCCCATCGCTCACTCATGAGCAACACACTCTCGCGCACACATCCACGGTCGCAATCTCCTCCTCTATCTCTTCTGGCTGTTCACGAAGCGAAGGAACACCAACGCCAGCAGGCGGAAACCCACAATGTACGCCAGTACCACGAAGAAGTTGGGCCAGATCTCGTCGTGCTTCATGCCAAAGATCGACTCGGTGAATTGCTTCACTGTCACAGCACCCACCGTCACGGGAGAGTTCTTCAGCGGCTGGCAGCCCAGCTCTGGACCCACATTCGACCACGTCGACGTCGCCTCGTCGTACACTGGCTCCGTCGAGCAGTCCGCGAACACCAGAGCACCGAGGATCGACAGTGAGAACCGCTGCGGCGTGATCGTATACAGCCACTTGTATCCCTCCGGGATCAGGTCGGCCGGCGGACTGAAACCCATGAACAAGAAGAAGATCGAGTTCACCAGCACACCAATGATGGCTGCTACCTCCTCGCTCGGCAGACCGTACACGAACATCTGGCCCATGTACGTCAGCATCAGGATCAGGAACGACAAGTTGATCCAGTACAGGAGGAACACGTCGAAGCCCGTGAACTGCACAAGCGGGAAGAAGATGGCAGTGAACACCAGACCGCTGCCGAACACGTACGGGATCTCCACCACCGTCGATCCGATGAAGTACCAGAATGCGTTGTACGACTGGGATGCACGCTCGCGGTAGAATGCTGCACGATCTGCCGCCGATACGCTCAGCACACACTGGAACGAGATCATACCGATGAACAGCGTGGCCATGAAGATCATACCCATGCCAGAGTTCAAGCCCTGATATGAAGCGTAGTCGGCTGCCGTGAACGTCACGCCAAACAGCAGCGCCAGGAACACAGCCATACCAAGACGCGTCAGGTTGTACGTCGGCGACCGCCAGTACATATCCATGAAGCGCTTGATCAGGAACCGCGCCTGCGTCGCAGAACTCGCCGCGCGCTTCGTGGCAAACACCATTTCCGGAAGATCGGGCGACGGAATACCAATGCCAGGAACACTCATCGCCTCGTTCAAAGCCTGGCGCTGAGGACTGTCATTGAACTTGGCCACAAAGTCCGTAGATGCCGACGACCCAGCAGCCACAGCAGCATCATTCGCCGCAGCAGCCACGCCAGCACCAATCACCTCCAGCATCCACGTCGCAGGATTGTACTTGGGAGGGCACTTGGACACACCCGGGATCGCCTCGAAGTAGTCCACCAAGTTCTGGCACTTGTGTCCCAGCTCACCGAAGAACACCGTCTCGCCACCGCGCTTCAGCAGCAGCAAACTATCAAACAGGAAAAACACCTCTGACGACGGCTGATGAATCGTGCACACCACCGTGCGACCCGTGTCCGCCACCTTGCGCACACCATCCATGATCATCTTAGCCGATCGCGCGTCCAGACCACTCGTCGGCTCGTCCAGGAACAGCACGCTAGGCTGCGCAGCAAGCTCCACGCCGATTGTCAGACGCTTCATCTGCTCCGTCGAGCTACCGCGGATGATCTTGTCAGCGATCTCGCCCATGTCCAGTAGTGCCAGCACTTCCTCCACCGTGTCGTACTTGCTGCTGTCCGGGATGCTACTGTCCTGCCGCAGGAATGCGCTGAACGTCAGAGCCTCGCGGATCGTTGACGCCTCCGAGTGGATGTCCATCTGCTCGCAGTAACCCGTGCATCGTCGAATGGCCAGCTCGTTCGCCTCGTAGCCGTTCAGCAGGATTTTACCCGTGATCTTGCCGCCAGTCTTGCGGTTCGCGATCACATCCATGAGGGTCGTCTTGCCGGCACCGGACGCACCCATGAGAGCAGTGATGGATCCTGGACGAGCAAAGCCGGTAATTCCCTTGAGCAGACAGAGCTCTTCCTTGGAGTTGGCAGGGTCAGGCACGTAGTAGCGGAGATCCTCGAATGCGATGGTCACAGGAGTGAAATGCTTGTTGGCATTGTCGCCGAGCTCAAGAATGACCTCGCCGTTGTCCTCGCTTACTGCAGCTGCCGAGGAAGAAGAAACCACACTTCGCGGGGTGCGCATCATGGTGTAGCTGTCACCGTCGCCCTCCTTCTTGCCTCCGCTGTGTCCTGCCGTCGTAGTTGCCTCGTAGCGCAAGTACTCAAGCGAGAGGTATGCGAGAGATATGCAGGCGACGTAGAATACGACCATGAAAATGACAGCATTGATGATCCAGACGCGGTCTGACTTGATGTCAAACAGTCCGAGATAGTACTCGCCCATTGTCATCCCGAAATCATTGCAGTAGTTGACTCCACCATACTCACAGACATCGAGAGTGGGGGATCGGTATTCAATGATCGCGAGTGCACGAAGGGACCAGCTCACCGGCGTTGCCCAGTAGAGCCACACGAAATAGTCCGGAAGCTGACTTTCCGTGACGATGAAACCAGCGAAGATAACGAAAATGAGCGTCGACGCCATTGATATAGGCGTCGCGATGTTAATATCCGGTGCGGCCGAAGTCAGCAAGAAGAAGAATGAGCTCAAGCTGACGTTGGTCACGTAAAGAACCCCCAGAAACAGAATGAACTCGGGCGCGCGAGAGACGAAGCCGCACATCCAGTACACGAGCACTCCAAAAATTAGGGTCTCTGCAAATGCGAGTGGGAGCTGGCTGATTGAGTTGGCCAGCACATACGACGACGTTCGGAAAAAATTGGCGCCACGCTGCTTGTAGAAAATCTCACGAGATGCCATGAAAGTCGGGAGCTGCGATGCCTGGCCGAGGGACAAGAACAGAGTTCCACTAAAGATGATACCCATCACAACCTGGATCTCTGTCGGGTCGAACTGGAAGAAGGTGGTCGAGTAAAGCAGGCCCATGACAGTGATCATGAGACCACGACCAAACACGTACGCCTTGTTTCGGATTGTCAGCATCATCTGGCGTCGAATAAGAGTCAGGGTGCTCGCCCAGAAGCTCTGATGGAAAGCCGGCATGTGATTCATATGCTCGTCTACTGTCGTTGACAGAGCACTGTTGGTGGTCGACAGGAACTTCCCACCATCAGCACCTCCGTGAGTTTGGATCGACGGACCAAGCTCCTCGAGAGTGCGCTTGAAGATCGCAGACTCGCGGAAGAAGCTCGCAAACTCACTTGCAGTCTGGGGAGGAGCGACAAACCCTTCCTTGGATTCATCATTGTTGACTTCATAGCGATGCTGCTGCTTGGTGCCGAGATCGAGCAAGTAATCAGCGAGGTCGCGGCCAGAAGGGCGCTTGAAGCCCAATGACTCAAAGTAAGCCTCGACCTCACTAATGGGACCGTGATACATCACTTCGCCCTTGTTGAGGATCATGACATCGTCAAACAACGCCACCACCTCAGGTGCAGGCTGGAGCAGCGCAATCACCACCGTCTTCTTGAGTTTCTTGGCCACGCTTCGCTGTGTGCTCATGATGTCGAAGGTGGCAGCCGAGTCGAGACCCGTACTGATCTCGTCCATGAGCGTGGCGTACTTCAGGCCGAACTCCATCTCACCCGTTGTAACACGCTTGCGTTCTCCACCAGAGATACCTCGTGTCAGAGCATCGCCGACGATGGTGTTCTGGCAAAGAGCGAGGCCAAGCTGCTCAACCACAATCTCCGGGTAGTGCTGGAAGAGAGCGTCAACGAAAGCGATTGCTTCGGCATTCTCCTCGGGCGTTCCGTTGATTAGCAGCTCCTTTCCACGGCGAAGTAGCTCCCCACCGCAAAACTCGTGGGCGAACTGAAGTGTCTCCTTCACACTAAGCATTGCGAAGTGCTTGTCTCGTTGCCCCACATACGCTACGAACTGCGGCAGGTTGTGCTTGAGCTCACTCTGCAGCTTGCCGTTGTACGTCATCTCTCCCTCGATCGAAATGTTCTTGTCCATCGGGAACCGCCCCGCAAGCACCTTCATGAGCGACGACTTTCCCGACCCCGGCTGGCCCAACAGGAGCGTCATAGTCCCCGGCTTGAAGCTACCGGTTACGTTCTTCAGGATCTCCTTGTGCACCACCTGGCGCTTCCTCCCAATCCCGGCGAACGCTTTGCGCACCGCGTTCCAGAGCGTGGGCAGGTCTCCGTCGTCCTTGTCGTCCACGACCGTCAGTTCCGCTGACAATGACAAGTCGACGAAGCGCATCTCCATCTGCGGCAGTGCTCGACCTAGCGCCTTCTCCAGCCGCTGGGCCAATGCGTCGTGCAGCGCCGCGGGTCCCTGCGCCATGAGCGCCTTGCCCGACTCGAAGCCGATCGGCGGCTTGGCAGACGCCACGCTGCTGCCTTGAACGCTCATCCGCTGTGTTGGCAGCTACTCTCGAGGTTCTTGGACTTGCTGAGCGCGAGGCGAATTCAGAAATGAACGACCAGAGTCGTGCGGACGAGCTCGGTGCAGACTCGAAACTTTCCCTGCTGGCCCGGCATGACGACAACGTTGACGCGACTCGCGAGGCGTTCGTGATTATCGAGCTGCGACCGAGCAGAGACCGAGCACATGGATTCCCCACGGACTGCGATCGGCACCACGCGGGACTTTCCATCCGTCGACCCGGGGACTTTGACCACCGTATGGCCGCGTAATCGCGCAGGCGACCGCGAACCGGGTAATCATGCGGCGCATGTGACGCTGCGTACGCTGACCTGAAACGGCTAGTAGCCTGTATAATACAGCATCAAGGTGATTGTGCGGTGAGATGGTCGATAATCAGCACGCGGTCGCGGTGATTGTCGAGGAGCTTACTCGGTGATCCGCTTACGCCAATCCAAAGCACCACTGGAGCTCATCTCATGCGACGTCACTGCCGGTGCAAGTTGCTCTGCAACCCTCCTCTTGCGACTTTTTTCGAGTTGGTCGGGTGATCAGGTTGGCGCCGACCTGGCCCAGGAGAACCGGAACGAGAAGTCGAGTCCTGCGATCACGCGACTTTGTTAGACCAGAGGCAGTTCCACGAACGAGCTCTAGCATGGCCCTACCGAAGTGGACGAGCGGGAGCTGGAGAATGATCAGAGCCCAGGCTACGAGCTTGCCGACGATCATCTCGCGCTGCGTCTCGAGCACAAACGCGAGCAGGCGTAGCGGAGGCAGACTGAATTTGCGCCAGAGCACTCGATGCAGCGTGACAAGCGACAGCAGCTCCAGAGCAGCGTACATTGCGAGGTATCCTAATGTCGCGTGCAACTTGTCCACGCTCATGCTGTGGATTTGCGGATTGTATTGAGCGTTGGGCAGGCAGTAGGCAACGGCTAAATACAGAAGGTAGAACGTCGGAACCATGCACTCGATGTACTCGCTGAGCACGAGGTACTCGCATGTAAAGAGGAGCTGCAAGGTTTCACAGAGCAAATATTCATCCTCCGATTGAAGCGGCAGTGTGCGTGCTCCTGTCTCCGTGCTTGATAGCGTTGATGCTATCAGCGGTGACTCTGTATTTGGGAAAGTAGGTTGAGAAAGGAAAACGCTGAAAGTGCGGGTCTTTGTGGATTCGCTTGGTTTCTCGTCACGACCACACCGGTCCTCGAGGGACTCAAGCAATTTTCTTACATCATGTGAAAGAGTGTGGTGCACGATTGAGCGAAGTCTGAGTCGTTGAAGTGTTGAGTTTCGGGGATTGGCTGCAAGAACTCCGCAAATTTGGAGCATCGACGACACGATACCAGATGAATTGACTGAAGAGCTGAGAGGAGAGGCGTCTAGGTAGCGCTTCAGAGTTTGCGTTCGTTCGTGAAGGCGCCGGAATGCGATCACCAAGTGGATCGCGTCAAGGAATAGAATGACGATCGTCACAAGCGGCGAGTTGTCGGTGTTTTGCATGCTGGTTGATAGGTACAGCGCGTGGAAGACCTCAACTGATACAACTGCAATCTCGGGCAGTAAGTCTTCTATGTGCGTCACGTGCTGCGAGAGCACAAGCTTGACTGTTGTCTTTATGGCTGGAAGTAAAAGAACAAATGCGGCTTGCTCAAACATTGATAATCGAATGAATACTGCGTTGTAAGCTGGATAAATGAGGGTGAGGGTCACTTGAATGATCGTGATGAAGAGAAACTGGCGGAATCGCTTCCACAAGGATGGATTAGTCTGGAAAGGAGCTCGACCAATAGCCATTGCACCGAAAAACATGAAGAAAAAAGTGAATGGAGCCGAACAGATTGCAACCGAGAATGGAACGGGGAAAGCCCACGTCGACGCAAGTAGGAGTAGCACCGCAACATACGCGGTCGCTGTTGCGATGGACACGGCTGCACATTTGAGGTGAGTCAATGCAACTTCTGGTAGGATAGTTTTCGCTTGCATGGAGACACAATGCGCAACAACCAGCGCGCTAAAGAAGGCACGGATGAAGAGCGCATAGTTGGCTTGCCAGCCGCGCGATGGGTCGTGTAGCGGGATGAGTTCCAAGGCGACAATCAACAACAACGGCAGCAGCGGTGTGACTGCACAAGTCACGAAAATGCGCGCTCTCGACGTCGAACGACAGTACTCGTCAAACGCACACAGTCTTTCCAGGGAGTACTGCCCGTGGTGGCCAACCTCGACGTATCCCCACAATGCCGCGACCACCGATGCCGCCCAAGCCAGCAACCTCCTCACCGATACACGTCTAGACGGGAGATCCTCCGCTGCTCGGCCGTCTGGAACAACTACAGCTCCCATCCTAGAGCATCGGCGTGTGCTGACGCAATGCGGAGAGTCCTCCTCCTCTTTTTAGCGCCAAAACCGCCGCAAGTTGAAGCATGCATGGCTACCAAATCTAACGTCCACCAAAACACTCTCCATCATTATCCCTCGTTATAGTATACATACACCCTCCATAAAGTTTTCAGTATCTTGATATAGTACTCACCGTGCCTCGATAGAGTACCCGTTGGAGGGTGGCCACAACCTCCAAGCCCAAGCCGCGACCATGGTGACGGCGCTGCTCGCGAGGCGCCTGGCGGCCCGTAGCGCGTCCCCAGCGCTGCGCTCGCAGCCGCGGCGGCTGCAGCAGACGGCGGCGGGTCCGGCGGGTCCGGCGGTGGGCCCCGAGGGCGAGGAGCCCAAGTACAAGCCGGGCATCTTCAGCCGCAACCCGGGCGTGACGCTGGGCGGCGTGGTGCTCGCCATCGGGCTCTACGTGTACCGCAGCTCGCGCAACAAGCGCAACTTCGAGGCCGTGCAGACGCCGATCGCTGAGGCGGCCGTCATCTCGCCCTACGAGGCCTGGGAGCTGCGCAGCTCCAACGAGATCACGTGCGTGCGGACGCTGGCGCGCCAAGCCGGTGGCTGGTGCTGACGTGGTGGTGGTGGTGATGGTGCAGGCCGGAGCGCTTCGAGGACATCAGGGAGGGAGCGCAACGCGCGTTCCCCAGCGGCAAGGCGTCCATGCAGCACTTCGACCAGTTCCTGGGCGTCAAACTCATGGACGTGGGGCTGCGCAAGGCGGTGCGTTGCGCTGCTTGTGAAAGTGGTGGAGGATTTTTTGCTGATGATGTCATGTGATGGGGCTGCAGCATCACCTGGAGCGCGTGCTGCTGAGTCTGGAGCGCGACGCCGAGCAGAAGAACGACGTGGACGCGCAGCTGGTGGCGTTCTCCATGGCGGTCAAGGGGGCGGTCGACGAGCGGCTCAAGATCCTGTTCAACCTCGCGACCAAGGCTCCTGCTGTTTCCAGCAGCGAGCAGGCAAACGAGGCAGACGAAGATGCTGGCGAGATCTCGCAGGGAGAGCTGGAGCGGCTGCTGCAGCTGCTGCTGGAGACGTACCAGGTCCCGTCGGAGAAGCGCGTGGTGGCCGAAGCCGACAAGCAGTACCCATTCCAGGAGTTCCGGTCGGCGAACGCGCATGACCTGCTCCAGGCCGCCGTGCAGGCGCAGGTTGACGACAAGAAGCTGACGGCCGCTGAAGCCAACGCGCGTACGGCGTACACGTTCGAGGCGTTCTCGCAGATCATGCGCAGCAAGCAGGTGTGTCTCTGGGGTGAGTGCTTTGCCAACTCCAAGAAGCGTATGAAGAACTAGGCTCGTCGAGGCGCAACGCTAGGATCATGATAAGCACACTCTTTACAGCACCTCCGTCTTCTGGTTATGTAGATTTTGCTTGCTATGGTACGCGGGTCGCCTCAGCACCGCTGCTGCTCGGTACTGCCACCTCGACACTCTGGTTCATCTGCTGTGACAGTCTCATGATAGGGTGGCGCTCTACCTGGCTCATCTCCTGCAGCACCTTGGCGGTGCTGTACCGCAGTCGATGAAACTCTCGCAGCGGCACCTGGAAGCTCTTGGTCCCGCCGTCCGACGTCTGCAGCCGCAGGAGCACGACCTGCTGGTTCGACGCTGGCGACGCCCGCGCCACCTTCCAGTCCAGCTGCTGCACGCGCGGCAGCGTCAGTTTATTGGCGCTCGCCGCCCTGTTCAGCTCCTCCCAGCTGTCACCAAAGCCTGCGTCAGACTGGTTGGAGCGTGGACGAGCAGCATGAGAACGCCGTACTGTTCAAGCAGCTTCTCTCGGAAGCGCTCCTGGAACGCTGGCGGCAGCAGGTCCCGCTGCGCCTGCTGCTGCGCCAGCGCCTCCTTCTGCGAGGCCGAGGCCGCGCTCGTGTCTTGTCGAGGCAGCGCTCGGTCCGGCAGCAGGAACGCCATGCGGTCGCGCACCACGGCGTCCAGCAGCCTCCGCAGCACGAACGCCAGGCGAGCCACCGCCTGCTCCTCCTGTCGCCACGTCAGCGCCCTCCAGACCCACCAACACCACCCAGCAGCGCCTCACCTCCACCGACTGCGCGTACAGCGCGCCGCTGAGCTCCTCGCCCGCATCCTGCGTCCATACACTCCGTGAGCCGCGCCGCCCGCGTTTCCGCCCATTGCGACGGCTCCAGAGCACCTCCGAGCGCGAAAACAGCGCGAGCGCGAGCGCCAGCGCCGCGTCGAAGCGCTCGACCGCCGCCAGCGCGCGCTCCTCGCGCAGCAGCGCCCTCCACTCGCCCGCCGCGCGCGCGAACTCGCCCGCCATCGCCCTCCGCTCTTCAACGCGATCTTGCCGCTGTCGCGGCCGTCTACATCCGCAACCTCCGCATCGTCTATACGCTACTTTTGTATATTATAGTGTAACAAAGCGTATATGAATGTAATTTACGGGTAGAGAAGCGCCATGAGCGCTCCCATTTTCGAAGCAAGGGACGGACGGACGGACGGGCATGTCGGCGGCCATCGAGCAGCGCAACCAGGACGCGACCGTGTACGTGGGCAACCTGGACGACCGCGTGACGGAGGAGCTGCTGTGGGAGCTCATGCTGCAGGCGGGCTCCGTGATGAACGTGCACATGCCGCGCGACAAGATCTCTGGCGCGCACCAGAACTACGGCTTCGTCGAGTTCCGCGCCGAGGAGTGCGCCGACTACGCGCTCAAGGTCATGAACATGGTGCAGCTCTTCGGCAAGCCCATGCGCGTCAAGAAGGCCTCGCACGACAAGAAGAACCTCGACATCGGCGCCAACCTCTTCGTCGGCAACCTCGACCCGGAGGTCGACGAGAAGCTGCTCTACGACACCTTCTCGGCCTTCGGAGGCATCATCGAGACGCCCAAGATCATGCGCGACGCCGACTCCAAGGCCTCGCGCGGATTCGGATTCATCAGCTTCGACTCCTTTGAGGCATCCGACCTTGCCATCGAATGCATGAACGGACAGTTCCTTTGCAACCGACAGATCGTCGTGCAGTACGCCTACAAGAAGGACAGCAACAACGAGCGCCACGGATCCGAGGCAGAGCGCCTGCTCGCGCAGAAGAACCCCAACAAGGTGCAGCCCCACACGCGCTTCGCCTTCGCGGCTGGAGGCGTCGGCGGAGTCATGCCGCCGGCCATGGGACTCGCCCCGCCGCCGCCCCCGATGGCGCAGTTTGGCGCTGCTGGCGGCGCGTACATGATGGCTCCTCCCCCACCGCCGCAGGGAATGGCTATGGGTGTCCCTATGGGCTACCCGATGGGTGGAGCAGGCGTCCCCCCTCCTCCGCCACCGATGAGCGCTGGCATGGGCGTGCCGCCTCCGGTGAGTGCGGGAATTCCGCCTCCGCCGCCAAAGATGCATTAGATTTTGTGGTTGGCGAAGCAGGACTTGCCATGAGAGGCTGGTAAGAGGATTTACAGTAATTTAGACGTCATCGACACCTTCGCCATTGCATTGAGCATGTTGATGCTGCCTACGCAGCGACAACAAATTGCAACAAGTCGCACGTGAACCGTCGCGGCTCTTCCTTGGGCCATGATGGCTCGTCAGCACGCGACCAGTTGCCGTCCGCCTCCTCAACCACTTCGCTCTTTTGCAGCTTGCGACCACATCTAATCGCTGTTGGCATGATGGCGAGCCCAAACATTCATTCGATCGACATCTCCATCACGAACAATCAAGAACTCGAAGCCGTTCGAAGTCATGAAGAGATGCCGGTCCTTGAAGTTGTTTCACTGACGTTGACAAGAGGCTCCATTGTGCCAAGCCAACGAGGAGGATCAACACTGACGCAGGTACGGAACACAAAATTGCTGACGTTGGAATCATGAATCCGCCTAATGATGGCTAGGGCTCAGGCTGCTAATGGCAAAGTCTACCTCATCGGTGGAGCAAATCGAGAGGCTGAGAGCTTTGGTGACGTGCACGCGTTCGATATTGGCAAGTAGTATGTCAGGTTCCCGTGCTCCAGGTGAATTTGTGTCTGATCAGTTCTTTATTGCAAACAGTGGCGAGACGATGGGAGCGTGTCACCCCATCAAGCGGCAGCTTGCCTCCGCGCAGTGGGCACTCGACGGTCGCAGTGGGCAATGAACTCATCGTGTTCGGAGGGTTCAACGCACGCGAAGGCGTCGTATACAACGATATCCACGTGTTCAATTGTGGTATGGTGTGCTTGAACATGTCGACTTCAAAAGAAACTTTGTATTGACCTGAGTACCTGGTTGTGATAGATACGCGAGTGTGGACTCGAGTTATTGCGGAAGGAGAATTGCCAAAGGCTCGAAATGCTCACGTAGCTTTACTACTTCCCTCTCACAATCAAGAAAGCGATACGTCTATGCTAGTCTTTGGCGGATCATCACCGTATAATGGCGCCTTCGACGACGTGTTCTTGCTGCACCTCCGCAAAGCCAACACCTCGGAAAGCGGCAAATATCGATGGGAGAAACTTCACTGCTCAGGTGAGCAACCGGAAGCTAGAGAGCTGCATTGCGGAGTTGTTGTGTCAGATTCTAGCATTTGCTTCTTGGGTGGACGCAACCAGCATGGGAGCATGAGCACAGACATGGTATACCTCGACACTGCTACATGGCAATGGCAGGTTATCCCAATGTGCGGCTGGGCTCGCTGCTCCCATGTTGCGGGGCTTGTTGATGGCATTCTCACGAGCTTCGGTGGGTTTGACGGCTCTGCTGTCTGCGGAGACTGCTGGCAATTCTGCGACCAAATCGACGAATGGCGACCTGCGCAAACGCTCACCTCGAACAAAGCGGATACCGCTGCATGTGAGCGTTTTGGTCATTGTGGAGCAATGGTTGTGTCCCTTGCTGGCGATTTAGCCAACAACAATTCCACAGAGATTCTAGATCAGGCGCTTCTAGTGTTCGGCGGGATGAATGCCGAGGCAGATCTCCATGACGTCGTGCTTATCAGTCGGCAAAGACGGCTTTAGCGAGTTCAAACAAAGCCAACTGCACCTACTATGCCAAGAATCCAAGATTTCACCGCGAACCCAAGCCACGGTGATACCCAACACCGAATCCTGAAGCTGAAGCCGCCAGTAAAGGTCGACTGCCAATTCCCGTCTGGATTTTTATTCTACTTTCTCTATTCCCATGAGCTCTTTCAGAATGTCGTAAGTTGTCAGGCTGATTCCAGTCGACAGAGGACTCTGTACGAATCATTTGAAAATACATTTCAACTTGTTAGCACCTCGCAAACGAAATACAGATCAATAGCAAAGACGTACGCGCATCCAGTTGACCGACACGCCCTTGAAAAGACCTCGCCATCCTTCGCGAGCTACGATGATGCGCGCGGTAGTCATCACGCCTGTGTACCGAAGCTCTCCTAGTGACCCGCTTACGTATCCATCCGTCTGGATTCTCCGTCGAATGGTGTCCATCGGGTACGTAGCTGATGTTGAGACAGCGGGGAAAAGGTTAGCTCCAAGACGTCGCTGGAAGCTAGCAACACGCTAACGTACTGGTTTGAGCGATACAAGCAGCGAAATACGAGCACACAAACTTGGAGACTGGGTTCAACGATACTGGAGGATCCGTGTCGCTACTTGCCCTGTGTCGACTATGCTGGAAATCGAGCATCTGAGGATGACAAAGATAACATTCAGTTTGGCCAGGCTAGACATTCAAAAGATGGCAATAAACGCACCAGTGCTTTGAACCGCTCGTTCAATGTGAAACCGATACCCGTGTAAGGCAGCGTGCCGAGCAAGGACGGCACCAACCCGCGCGAGAACGAGCGAAGACCTTCCAACTTGTACATGGTCACGACCGCATCCACGACGCTAGTATACCTGAGCTTCCCATGCTGCACCATGTATCGAGCGCGAACGATGTCCAGGGGGTAGGCGACGACGAGCGACAGCGCGCCAGCAAGAGAACCAGCAGCAACGAGCTGAACGTTTGAAAGCTTCTGCAGCTCCTGATCTCCCTTCTTTTCAGCCTCACGGTAGTTGTATGCGTGGAATTTCCTTCGGAAGTAATCAAATCCAGAGTGCTGCAGCCCTGCGTACGGCACCACGCGCAAAATGTTGAGCATGTTGCCGCGGAAAAGCGCCGCAAAACCGTCTTGAACTACGATCTTTCGGCTTAGACGGAATGCATTGCGGAAACTGAATTTGTGTTGGTCCGTCACTTGGAACAGCATCTTGACGCGATCCATGGGCGCGAGCATTGACTTGGCAACAATGCCTGCCGCACCTCCAGCGATAAACGACTTGGACACGGTGGCAATAGAGCCCTTCCTTGTCAGCGTCGAGATCGGTCCTTGCTTTTCGCCTTCAGCGCCATCCGTCTGCCTGGCCTGCCCAAGATCGTCGTCTTCTTCATCGTCCTCCTCGGTATCCTCTTCGCTCGAGACGACGCCGACGCTAGTGGTCTCAAACGATGGGTTGGCCGAGAATCCGTGGGGTTCATATGGCTTCCCTGCCGCATTCAGCTCGCTTGCCTTCTCTCCCGGTACTGCAGCGCGCTTGTTGCCGCCTTGCTTGGCGCGCAGATGCCTCCTTGTCTGCAGCAGGTCCTTGATGCCCTTGGTGATTTCCTCGGTGGACAGCGCGTCCTCCGGCCGGATGACGACGAACACGTCCTCGCCCTCGCTCATGCCAAAGTCGATGGTGGCGATCTGCTTGGCCCACGTGAGGTACACGTTCTGCACGGACAGCGGGCTGATGTCCTTCCAGCGCATGACCCAGGAGCAGAAGGCCGCAAAGTCCATCCTATCGCCGCCCGCGCGGTGCGAGAAGCTCTGCAGGTCGCGCCAGAGCAGGCGGCGCGTCTCCTCCGACACGAGCAGCTTGTCAGGGTCCAGGCGCTCGATCTCGCGCACCAGCGCGCGCATCGAGATGGTGTCGCGCGCGTCGGGCCGTAGGTCGTCGAAGAAGACGCGCATGATCTCCAGCACCTCGGGCGTCAGGCGGAAGTCCGGGTTGTACGCGCGCAGCGACTGCAGCGCGTGGCGCAGCTGCTGCCGCTTGGCGCGCAGCTCGGGCGAGTCGTCCACGCCGCCGCGCTCCTTTCCGCCCATTGCGCCGCCAATTCCGGCCCGTTGGTGCCCGCCGAGGGCTCAATCGCACCGCTGAGACCTCGCCGACGCCCAGCAGCCGACCGCAGGCGCCTGGACGCCGCCTGGGAGCGCGCAGAGCCGCCGGGAGCCGCGACTCGCCTGCTGCTTCGCCCTCCACCGTCGGAAGGGGGGAAATGCTGAAGTGCACCCCATGTGCTGCACCCGTTGTCCACTTTATGGATAATCCGAAACTACTGAATTTTGAAGCCCAAAATGATGTATACGCCCCATATTTGGCATGCGCTGTTTCAGCTCCAAGCCAATAACCCAAATTATCATGAATGCATATACCCAATACAAGGAGAGTGCACGCAAATAAGCATACAAAAACGCAGAGGAGCGGGAAAACACGCAGATTGAAGTTCAAACCCTCAGATATATCCATAGGTGGGGAAGCTATCTATGGCTGCGAAACCTTCAACTTGGCCAAGTTGCTGCCCGAACGCCACACTTTCACCTCCAAGTCGACGGAATTGAGCTCCTGCGTGCTGCGAGTGTCTCCTAGCGTCGTGAAAAGGCGGATTCGCTGGCGATGGAGGCCTACATTGCGCGTGGGGGCATTTCCCACGTCTTGTCACAGGTGCACAACCAGCTTTTCCATGTGATTCGCAATGATGCATGTCAACAAATTGACGTCTTTGGCGATGATCGGACGCAGGCGCGGGCATCGCTCAAGAATCCCTCGCGTCCATACACTCCACGCACCAATGGTACTTTACAGATCGCAATTTCGTGCAAATGGAAAGTAACAAGCGATAAACCTCATCTGAACAACAGCTCGCCCGCTTTTCTCCGGAGATGACTATCGGACTGACTCACGGCCGAGCTCCTCCTACACACCTGCAGAGAAGATGGAGCTCGAGCGGAGGATGTCAGCCAAGTCGACGGTTGACGCTCCCCCGTCGTCTCTCGTCCCTCCACGAGGAGCCGACACCAACAATTTCTACAGCCCTGACGTGTCATTGATATC
The DNA here is from genome assembly GCA_024867545.1 of Phytopythium helicoides. Classification (NCBI taxonomy): domain Eukaryota; phylum Oomycota; class Peronosporomycetes; order Pythiales; family Pythiaceae; genus Phytopythium; species Phytopythium helicoides. The sequence goes on from JANFNE010000048.1 coordinate 91,359, forward strand.
CGCCGATGCGAAAGCCTCCGCATCGTCTACCCAAATCAAGCTTGTGCACGCCCCTCCAATGATTTTCGACCCCGCGAACGCGCTTGACATGGCTGATGATGCTTTTGAAGACGATAGAGTTACTAGAGCCAACGAGTCGTTTGACCCCGAGTCGTCCTTGACGCTACCGTCCCATGTAAGCCATGCTTGGTTAGATGGATATGCTATACCAGGCTGACATATATGTTGTAGAATGAGCTGGTGGAGTCGTATCGCGAGATTGAGGGGTGTTTGAGAGGCTTAGTATCCATGGGCTCCACCTCTGGCTTCAATTTGGAGCTTGATCGGCTCTGCCGAATGTTGGAGCGATTTATCGATCTAAGTACCTTTCTGCAGTCTGGTGCTCCATCTCAGTGCGCGGATGGCTCAAGTGATCCAGCGACAAATAATGCATACCTGTGTAGCAAGCTTTTTCGAGCATTATGTTCAGAGATATTGGAGCGCTGGAGTACATCGCCATCCATTGTTCTCGAGCTCACTCCCTATCTGATTCAGCTTTTTGCGAGTGCGAGAAGGATTGAGGATGCGACTGCAAACACTCAAATTGTATTACTCGGAAAGCTTCTCTTCATGCTGAGTAAGGACAGTGCCAACGACCTTGCCTTTTGCAGTGTGCGATACGTCGAGGCTGCACTCGACTGTATTTCCAGCACGAGTGTTACGGCTAGATCAAGGCGATTTGCTGGCGCAAAGTCTGGAGTAGAAGAAAACGATTGTGACGATAGCGCCAATCCGCTAGACTCGCTTGAGCTGCTATTTCCTATGAAGACCCTCATCTACATTGCTGGCACCCTGAAGAACCTCTCAAATGGAGCAGAAGATCGCATGCTTAAGCTTCTTGCAACACATCGATGTATTCCAATCCTCAGCGAAACGTTGTTATGGCGTCAAGCCGAGACAACCACTGCTGTCGTATCCAAAGAAATCGCACAGTTTTTAGTGCAAGCAACAGGGATCCTCCGGAATTTGTCGGCATCGAAAGGAAACTCAAAGCAGTTCCTAGATGCCCGGATTGCGGTTCGACTATGCACCGCGATTCCCGATTTTCTTAGCCATCAGGAGCTAATGGTCAACATCTCTAGAATTCAAAGCAAGCTAACTCTTCACGAGAAGCCTCGCGCTCAGATCAATCAGTCACCTTCCAGCATCGGGCATCTGATGGCACTAGTAAACCCGAAGCTCAACGCATGGCTCTCCTTTGTGGACCATCCGCAGGAACAACAATCTGGCGAGACAAAGTCTCAAGATATGCTTTTTGTTCGAGTGTTCTTCGTTCTTGGTAATCTATGCGCCGGTAACGACACCAACCGAGTTGCACTCGCGTTTCACCAAGGTGGCATCAGTGTGTTGTTGGCAACACTCCAGTTCTATGCGCATCGCTACAAAGACACAAGCTCTCAGAACGATACTGTGAGGGAGCAATCCCTTGATATTCTAGTAAAACTCGTTCGTTTACTTGCCAACATCGCTATCAATGCGGAGGTGGCTACAGCTCTAAATGAAAGACTTGAATTGTCAGTCGTTCCAGAGCTCCTGTGGAGCTCACTTCGTGCTGGAGACGAAGAACTTATGCTGAACTCAGTCAGCTTTGTCACAAACCTGTCGTACTTTCATCGAGGCTCCCAGCTCTGCAAGACCAAGGCTGAGGGTGACGCCAATGGGTTTGTAGAGCGACACCGCCTGGAGATTGCGGCTGTGCTTGCCGACATTCTTCTAGGGCCAAACGAAGAGGCTGTACTTGAATCTGCTCGAACGTTCGGCAACTTATCGCGGCACGCGGATATACTCGCGTACATGCGAGAAAATAAGGTTCTAGATTGCTTCGTGCTGCTTCTGGATCATAGCAACCGCGAGGTCGTGTTTGCTGTCTGCGGCGTTCTGATGAACGCAGCATTGGACCGACAGACGCGAGACACGTTGTTGGACGTCGCTCTTCCTCTCCCAGCGAATGAAATCAAGCAAGTCAGTCCTCCAGTTGAAATTTGCGGCCTTCTCACAGGCATTTTGGTTGACTGTGTAGAGGCGGATGATATTGAAATGACCCTTATGGCTGGCAAGGTCCTGTTTAACCTGCTGCTAAAGGACTCGAAAGATGAGAAGCGTGCTCCAATGGCCTCGATAACAACTCTCAGGCGTGTGGTGGAGTCGATTATAGAGACTTTCGAGCATCCTACAGCAGTCCATCGATCCAAAAAGGTAAAGTGTGAGACGAAAGATGTTGATGAATGCGTTGAAGACGATGTCAACGAGGAGAGCGCGGATGACGGCCGCAAAGAACTTGCATCTCTCTTGCCTCAGCTTCTTCGCAGCGTCAATAGCTTCTAATCGCATGTATCTAATTATGCAGTCGCATCAAAATGCTTGCATTTCATCTTTCTTTCTCATCATGGCTGCTAGTGGTGTCGATGCCTCTCAAAACTGAGCTCATACTGCAACTCGCACATCTTTCCACGACTAGACACGGCTGGCAGCTTCACCGGAGAGCAGCGGGACGCGTTCCTTGCTGAGAGGCGTTGGCTCACTGTCGCTCTGCCCCTTGAACTTGGCTTCCCAGATTGCCACGAGCACGGCCGTCAGCGCTGCTGCAAGCACGAGTCCGATCGAGTTACCGAGCACACAGTCGGCGGCCATGTAGCCCGACACAGGGTTTCCATTGAGCACGCCGCTCACGTTGCAGCTGCCGTTGAACGACAACTTCTCCAGCACGCCCGTGGCTGATTACCGCACCAAGTTAGCAGGCGAAATCCCACCATGAATCCAAAGTCGACAACCATACCAGCGGTGGCAAACGCCAGCGAGAGGATCGACAGTCCGATGGCAATGTGGTACGGCAGGAAGAAGGCTCGCACAGCCTGCTGGGCTCCCGGGTACAGGAACACAAGGAAGCTCACGAGGTACTACGCAGCAGGGCGAAGGAAGTCAGAGACCGAAGACAAGCTCAAAAGATAATGCTCGAGAGCGAGACTCACGACTGCGCCGAACGCGATGACGACCGTGAGGCCGAGCCAGCTGTGCAGGCTGTAGAGGTTGGTGATGCCGTGCTCGTTGTGGAAGCGGAAGACAGCGACTAGTCCGAGCACGCTGCTCGCGAACCCGAGGCCGTGCAGCGCCGCGTGAATGCGCTGCGTTCGGCATCCAGCTCGTCAGCCGCCACCGCTGCAGTCCAAGCAGCTGCAGCTCGTCCTCACCTTGTTGGTGTCGTGCGAGAACGGGAGCGACAGGTAGGCGAGCGCGGCTTGCGTGGAGCAGAAGAGCAGGCCGAGCGTCATGAGCACCGGGTGCCAGTTGAACACGCGGCCGTCGCCCTTGGCCCACGAGAAGCCGGCCGTGCGCTTGGCCACCACGGCGCCGCCCGCGTCCTTGCTGTACGCCGTGAGCGCGGCGCCCATCCAGTACGTCACCAGCACCAGCAGCAGCGCCGGCAGCACCTTCGGAACGGAGAGTCAACGGGGCAGGCGTTAGCGAGGCGAGGAGCTACGACAGCCGCCTGGAGCTGCGTACATGGGCGAGAGAGCGAGCGACGGAGGCCATGGACGCTGGTGGAGCAGTTCCGTCGGGCGGCTGGACGATTGGGGAGTGAGTGGCGAGGCGAGGATCCTGCGCCGCTTCAAGCGGAGCTTCCTAGGAATTCGCCACGCGGGACTGCTGCGCGATTCGATTGGGAGAAGGTGTGATGTGTGTACGGCGGTGCCCACCACCAGAATGACGGCCGATGAGCAATGCGAGCCTCGCGGCTGCATGGAGCGGCTCGGCAAGGCAGGCGGATGAACTTCATCATGTCCGTGTTCGTCTGGTAATTACTCGGCTTGGAGGCCGGCGCCAGAGCGGCGCGGCCTCTTGCTCGACGGTGCGCGTCGCTCGCCTCGCGGCGGCTTACCACTGGCGCACGCGGCTGATGGCGGGCATATCCCACGAGAACGGGCGGCCGCAGACCGGCGGGAGGTCCTTGGCCTCGGCCTCGGCCATGATCTCCTCCTGGTGCGCCTCCCACTCGAAGCGCACGTTGTGCGTCGACACGTGCTGCAGGATGAGCTGGTCGCGCGCCTCTGCGGAGCAAGCGGGTCGTTAGCTCATGTCCGGCGCGTCGGTCGGAAGCAGCTCGACGCGGACGCACCGTGCGTGGTGGACATGGCCGAGCGCGTGCCTGTGGGGTCGTAGCGCATCACGGCGGGGTTCTGCTCGTCGCCAGCCAGTCGTCAGCTTTGGCTCTCCTCGCGCGATCCGCGACTCGCGGGGAAAGCCTCGGACGCACCTTGTTGCCGGGCGAGCCGCGCGGCGTGTCGGCCGGGAGCTCGGCGCGCTTGGTCTGCGGGATGGACGGGTGCACGCCGACCTCGAGCGGGAAGGGGAAGCGGCGGATGTCGCGCGTGTAGTAGTTGGTGTTGTAGATGTCCTCCTTCTTGGCGCTGGCCGGCACGTGCACGCCCTCGGCCTGCTTGTCGGGCGACGGGTAGCGGTAGCCCTGGTGCAGGTACGGCGACTGGTGCACCTGCTCCGTGCCCGTCTGCTCGGTGAACACGAGCACCTTGCGCAGCTGTCGGTCGGTCGGTCACCACCACCGTCCATCAGCAGCAGCAGCGTCGTTAGAGCGTCAGTAGTTTTCCCTCCCCTAAGCGGCGGAGCGAGCGCCACGCACCTTGGAGCGCAGCTCGGCCGGCAGCAGGTTCTGGTACTCGAACTTCTTGAAAGGCTTCCACACGTTGTTGCCGCTCATGGTCGCCGCGCTCGCCGCTCGCCTCGCTTCGCCTGCTTTTCCAACGCTTTACAGGGACCGCCAGAACCGCACGAAGGGGGCGGCCGAGTCCCTCGCGGAGTCGCCCTCGGTCCCGTCTTTCAGGGTACTAAATCAGGAACATGGCTGCGTAATCCCTAGTCGAACGACTGCCTTGTTCGAATAACTGACACTACCGGTTAATGGTAGAATAGGAAAGCAGCACCATGCAACCAGCTCCATCATCATCGCCATGTCGGAGCGGCAGTACGCCGAGGCGTTCGAGGCCGCGCGGCGCGCGCAGGAGGCGGCGGCGCAGCGGCGGCTCGTGGAGGCGGCGGGCGACTTCGCGCGCGCGCTGCGCATCCTGCGGCGCCTGGCGGTCGTCGAGTCGGCGGCCAAGCGCGAGCTGCTGCTGCCCACGATCCGAGAGCTGCAGGCGCGCGTCGCGGCCATCGAGGCGAAGGCAGAGTACCCGCTGGCGCGCGCCATGGACGAGCACGCGCAGGCCAAGCGCGAGGAGGAGGCTGCCGGCGCGTCCAGGGCCGCCGTCGACAAGTACATCACGGCCGGAGACTGGTACCTGCGCGCGCTCGAGGCGCTGCCGCCCGACGACGCCGCCACCAGGGCGGCGGTGACCGACCAGCTAGAGTACATCATCAGCCACACAAGCACGCTCAAGGCGCGACTCGCGGCGGCGGAGAGCGCCGCGGGGGACGTCGCGGAGAAATTGAAGACGACCGCCATCAGCTCGAGCGCACCGTCCAGCTCGCTCGAGGCGCTCAACTGGCCAGAGCCGCCGACAGCGGCGTCGAGGACAGAGAAGGCGACGACGGTGGTCCCTGCGTATGCGGCTGCTAGCGTGCCACCCTCGACGCTGCTCAACCAGCTGCCTGTGGTTGGAGCGCCAAATGACAAGTCAGCCCCAACCGCCTCCACTGCCGAAGAGTGTCCGACTGCAACTGGCCAAGAGTACTCGTTGCAGGAGCTAGACGTGCTCCGCCGCTCGTCGATGATTAATGGTCACCTGTTCTTGCCCTGGGTCGACCACATTGATTCGAAGGAGCGGTACATGCTCGCCGCCCCATTCGAAGATCCGGATGGACTTCTACCACTGTCGAAAAAGCAGGTTGACCGTGGCGCTCAGTGGATGCGACCTAGCGAGTATTATCGTGTGTGTGGTGAAGCGCCAGTCATGATCGCGAACATTTGCCCCCAAGCAGTCAAGCAGGATATTGTCACGGACTGCTCGTTTGTAGCCTCACTCTGCATCGCCGCGGCCTATGAGCAGCGCTTCCGGAAGCGTTTGATCACCAATATCATATTCCCAGTGGACCCTGACACCAAGCAGCCGATGTACAACCCGTTCGGAAAGTATGTGGTCCGATTATGGGCAAATGGCGTGCCTCGGAAAGTCATCATTGATGACCGGTTGCCAGTTGCCTCGACCACCAACCAACTCCTTTGCTCATGCACGATCCAAAAGAACGAGTTATGGGTCAGTTTGATTGAGAAAGCGTACCTGAAGCTAAATGGTGGCTACGACTTTCCAGGAGGCAACTCTGGTATTGATCTGTTTGCTCTCACCGGGTGGATTCCTGAGCGAATCGATGTGAGTGAATTGACAGGGAATCCCGATAAAGAAGATCGTCTGTGGGATCAGATGAAGAGTGCGTTTCACTACGGTGATTGTATCATCACAATGACCGCCGGTGATATTCCTCGCGAGGACGCGAAAGCTATTGGTCTCGTCCCGATGCACGTCTACGCTATCTTGAATGTTTATGAAACAACCGATACTACAACTACCGACGGGAGCGAGCCGAAGAAACTCCGACTTTTGCAGGTGAAGAATCCGTGGCGAAAGAAGAGCTGGAGAGGTCCATTCTCCAAGCATGATAAAACTCGATGGAAATCGCCTCTTGGTGACGAGCTGCGCTCATACATACGCCAGAACTACAATTACGGTGCTGCTGGGCTTCCCGATGTCGAGGAAGATGACGGCATGTTTTGGATTGACTTTGACTCAATCAAAAAGTACTTCGAGAGTCTGTACCTGAACTGGAATCCAGACCTATTCCAATATAAGGGCGTGTGGCATGACCACTGGCCAGTTGAGCTCGGCCCAACAAACGATTCGATCACGCTCGGCTTCAACCCGCAGTACTCGCTAACATTTCCAGCTGGTGACTCTGCCGAGAATCGTTCAGGCACTGTGTGGATATTGCTCACTCGGCATGTTCGCACCATTGAACGTGACACCGACTACTCAAATCAGCAGTTCTTGACGCTTCATGTATACCATGGAGAGCGAGGCAAGCGTGTATTCTACAACCATCGTGCCGTGTCGCGAGGCACGTACAGCAACAATCCCCATACGCTTGTCAGTCTCGATGTAGACTTTTCCCGCGATCCCGAGCCGTCTTTTGTACGTACATCGCTGAAGCTTGCTTAGGTGGTTCGTTTGAGTTTGGCTCTAACCCTTCTTGCTCCACGTAGACACTGATCGCCTCACAATACGAGAAGTTTGCTCCATTGGACTACACGCTGTCCATTTTCTCGACACGTCCGTTTGTATGTGAACCTATCCCACAACTGGCTTGCGAGTCTTCAGGCTCCATTGTGATCCACGATGCCTGGACTGTGGACACAGCTGGTGGACGTCCATTTTACTCGACATTCATGAACAACCCTCAGTTTCACCTATCATTGGCTGATGTGTCGACGTGCCGCTCACTCTATCTCTTACTGGAAACGGAGCATTTCACCTCCAAAGATGATGCGAGTTTAAGTCTACCCGTGAATATTCGAGCCGTCCTTCACACTCGAGAGCGTGTGTGCGGACTCCCAAATCTGCTCTCCCACCCAGAGAACGACAAGGTGCGCGTTCTGAGCTCCGGAGAGTACCGGCACGCTTTTTGCTTTATTGCGATTCCGAAAGAGTTTCTGACGCCAGATCTCCACGACCTGGTGCTGATCCCATCAACATTTGAGAGCGATTCAATCGGCAAGTTTACCCTGAGAGTGGTGAGCGATCCACCGTCTGCTGTCGTGTCATGCCAAGCAATACCGCCCGAAGGATACGGAATGCACCTGACGAACCTTCGCGGCAAGTGGGACGCGCAAACTGGATCTGCTGCTGGCTGCTCAAACTACGGATGCTACACTTTCAACCCCAAGTATCTTGTCCACGTGCAGCAAGAGAGCCATGTGATTGTGCGTCTGCTGCTCGACGAGAGTGATCGGGATCGAGAGGACGGCGACACATCGCAGCCGTCTGTCAACGTGTCCGTATTCGAGAGCACCTCATCGGGTGCCTTGCGGGTATCCACAAACCCGACGCACGCTGTTGCCACGTCCGAGCGAGGTCTGTACATCACTGGGTCCCCGTGCGGCGTCGTGGCCCAGCCCGACCGTCCCCTTCGAGCCGGGTGGTACATCATCATCCCTTCGACGTTCGAGCCGCGCGCCGGGGCCTTCGAGCTGCGCGTGTACTCTTCGTCCCCCGTGGTCGTGCGTGCGCTGTAGCAAGTCGACCATGTTGAAGTGCGCAGCACCCTGCGAGCCCTCCAATCTGATAATGTACCCGTATAAAATTAGCCTCCCGTCTTGACTTGGGGGATGTATGCGCGCTGGAGAAACTGCGCGGCCATACATTCCGCAAGTGACCGCCCAACTCGCAGCTCGAGCAACATGGCGACGCCGCTGTCGCTCGCGCTGGTGCCCGAGATCCCCGTGCTGGCGCCGCCCGAGGCCGTGGCCAAGACGTCCAAGTCGGTGACGCTGCGGCTGCGTGTGGACCACCTGGCGAACCCGGACAAGCGCTTCTCCTTCCAAGTGGTGCGTGGCGATCATCTGAAGGTGGGAGACAGGCGGTGGGGCTGACGAGGGGGTGGCCGTAGAGCTACAGCGAGCACGGCTACGTGTACTACTCGTGGGCCGAGACGGAGCTGTTCCCGTCGCGGTCGTGTCCGGTCAAGGGGCTGCTGCCCAACACGGTGCGTGGGTTGGGGGCTGCGAGGAGCTTGGGTTGATGGCGGCTGAAAGGAGGAGCTTGAACGGACAGAACTACGTCTTCCGCGTGCGCGTGGTGGACGCGGCGGCCAGGCGCTGCGGCGACTGGTCCCCGCTCACGCCGTACATCCGCACGTTCACGGTGGGTGGGGATGCTGGGGCTTGCGACTCCAGGTGGGGCTGCTGACGGGGTGCTGACGCTGAGCAGGAGGAGGAGGACGCCAAGCGCGCAGGCACGATCTTTGAGCATGTAAGCGGGGGGAAGAAGACACTCGTTGGAGGTGTGGACTGACAGCCATTGGCAACCAGGCACTCAAGCTCGAGCGGCAGCAGAAGACGCAACTCAAATCGCAGATCACGCGGCTGACGGTCATGTGCGTGACATTGTGGGAGCTCTCCGTGGATTTCGCGTTCTGACAATGCGATGCTGGCAGGCTGGATGCGCGCAGCAAGGACGACAATGAGCGCCAGGCAAAGGCCAAAATGCAGGAGGACATGCTCGCGAGTCGGCGCATCATGGACACGACGATCCAGAAGCTGCAGCGCGAGCTGAGCTCGCAGGCGATGGCTCTGCAGACGCTCAAAAGCCAGCGTGTGGCCGATGAGGAGGTCATCACGGAGCTCCTAAACGAGCAGGAGACGCTGCGCGCGGCCCAGGCGCAGCAGCAGGGTCACGAGCAGTTTGAGCTCGAGATGCAGCAGCTGCGCGAGCAGCTCGAGAAGAACGAGCAGGCGCTGCGCAAGCACCAGGAGCAGGTGAACGCGAGCCACGAGCAGATCGCAGCGTACGAGGCGTCGCTCGAGGCCAAGAAGCTTGAAATCCAGCGTAAGGAGGACGAGGTGGAGCGCCTGATGGATGACTGCAACCGCATGGTTCAGGAGCAGGCCGACGCCGCCGCCGTCAAGCAGCTGGAGATCGAGGACGCGCTCATGGAGGCCAAGACGTCGCTGGAGCAGCAGCTCGCGAACAACACGTATCTGCACGACGAGGTGTCGCGTCTGCGCGAGGAGAACCACCACCTGAAGAACCAGATCCAGGAGATGGACTCGGAGATGGTGCCGAAGCTCATTCGCCTCGAGGAGGAGAACGAACAGCTGCGCGCCGCGCTGGCAGCTCGTCGCTAAGCAGCCAGAGCGTCGGCACCCGCGGAGTGATGCAGTCGTGCTGCACTACCGTGCCTTTCGCTCGACCAGCTAGCAGTCTGAACTATATAATCGTAAATTTGCTCTCTCGGCGCCGTGTTTGCTGTCGAACGCAGCAGTGGAGCTGCATGCCGCTCGCATCCTTTACGACCAAGCGCCTAACAAACAGGATTTGTTTAACACAAAAATCCTATTCCTAGTTTTTCAAAATGCCTAGCTCAAGACACAGCTTTTGTATGGAAACAGTGATTTTCTAGACATATTCGTGCCTAGTCCTGACATTTTGAAACTACCTATCTGAGATAAAAGTAGGCATGTAGGTATAAATACCTCCTTGCTCGAGTCCTGGCCGTCAAGCGGCCCCGAACTTCCAGAAGCACGTCGACATGGGCGCCGCCGGCAGCAAGAGCGCGCGTCCTGCCGCCGCCGTGGCGCGCCGCGCGGCCGCCGAGCCGCCCGTAGTGCGCACGAACCTGACGCTGGAGGACCTGGCGGCGCTCTCGCGGCGCTCCGGCGCTCCCTCGAGCCGCGCCGCCGGCGCTTTTGGCGTGCAGGTGGGCGGCCAATCCGCCGAGCTGGTGGAGATGGACGCCGATCTGCTGCGCCAGGCCGAGCGCTTCGAGGACTTTGGGCGCGTCGAGTACCTGGAGGTGCGTGGGCCGCTGCGGCTGATGCTTTCGCGCGGGCAGAGCCGCTGACGTCCGCGTGCGTCCGCAGGAGATGACCAAGGAGTTCGAGCGCACGGCCAGCAGCCACCGGCCGCGCTCCAACACGCCCGTGGCCATGCCCAAGGACCGCACGGCCGCCGTCTCGACGGGCGGCGTGGTCGTGGAGGAGCACATGCCCGGCCGCCTGACGAACGCGCAGCTACGCACGCTGCTGCGCCTGCACTACGAGGAGCCGAGCGAGTGGACGCCGGCCGTGCTGGCGCGCAAGTACGCGCTCGAGGAGCGCGTGGTGGCCAGCGTGCTGCGCTCGGTGGGTCCGCCCAACGTGCTGCCGCCCGCGGGGCCCTCGGAGCACCCGCTGGGCGTGTGGCACGCGCCGACGCCCGCGCAGCTCGAGGCGCCATGAGAACCGTAGGGAAGGGAAGGAAATACATGCACCTTGATTGGCTGGCGGCGCGTCGCAATCTCAGTTGCCGATTTTCCGTGCGGCCGACGCGGGCGAGAATGGCTGGCGCCGCCGACGCCGCGCCGATCGACGAGCGAGACGTCGACAACGTGCACCAGTTCATCGAGAACGCGCTGGACCTGGCGCTCAAGGTGCTGCCCGAGCCGTTGCGACTCGCGCGGCGCTCAGCCGACCACTAACCACCGAGCTGCGCTCGCCAACGCAGGGCAATGCCAAGAGCTACAACTACCTCATCCAGCAGCTTTCCGGCGCCGCGCCGCGCGCCGACCCGCTCGTGAGGCGAAAGATATTCCTCGCGCTCCCGCGCTGCGTCTCCACCATGGCCAAGGAGCCGCACGCCTACCGCCTGCTGCTCGACGCGCTCTTCAAGTTCGACTTTCTCGGCGACGAGGCCGAGGCGCGCGACTACGCACACTTCATCGTGCACCTCGTGTCCTCCAACACGGTCTACGTCGTGCCCACGCTGCAGATGCTCATGCGCAACATGTGCCGCCCGCAGACGCTCCCGGTGGCGCTGCAGCCTGCGCCTGCGGCTGCTCCTGCCACGACTGGAGCCAAGATCACCATCGGCGGGTCGTTCACGGCCGCGCTCAAGGCCGAGGTGGAGAAGGAGGCGGAGGAAGAGAAGCCGCCCGTGGACGTTGAGGCGCTCATTCAGCAGCGCTTTGACACGGCGCACGAGATCATGCAGCGCGTTCTCGCACTGGCCCCGACGGCTACCAACATCCTCTTCCCCATCGTCGTCGAGCATTTCCCGCACAAACGCCTGGACGCGCCGTTCCAGGTCGCGTACCTCAAGAACGTTCTGCGACTCTCGAGGTACGCGGCTGGTCTCCGCGAGCGCATTTTCGGGCTCGTTGTCGATCAGCTCGTAGCCATCGACGTGGAGATCAAGCTGGACGAGACCGAGGAGGATGTGTTCACGATGGACGATTTCATCGATGACGATCTGCTTCCCGACACAACAGGCGAGAAGGTCGATGAGATGGCTGACAAGCTCGATCAGATGATGGTTATCATGTTTGAGCATATTCAGGAGTCGACCGCTGCGACTGATAAAACTGAGGATGGTGCTGCAACCGACGTTCATCGTGCAGCGCTGATCTTCAAGTACTTGCTCAAAGTGTTCGAGCACTCGATCCTGAACACCCACCGATCCAAGTACCCACAGTTCCTGATTTTCTATGTCTGTAAAATGGACCCGCAGTTCCAGGATGTGTTCATTTCCCAGCTCCTCGCGTCTTCTCTCGACCCACAAACTCCACCCGTTATGCGTCAGAGTTGCGGTGCCTATCTTGCAAGCTTCCTCGCTCGCGCCAAATACATCTCGGTTGCATATCTCCAGAAGGCTCTGTATCACTTGCTGAAGTGGCTCCACGACCAAATGGATGTGTTCGATCGTATTGCTGGCCACGACCAAGCTGAGAATGAGGAGAAGGGCACGGATCTCGAGACGCAAGAAGCTGCGCTCGAGAAGGATGCAACCAAGCCCTCACACTTCCAGGAGAGTATCTATGTGTCTACGCTGCAGACAGTCTGCTACCTGTTGTGCTTTCGTGGTCTTGAGATCGCGCAGACGGAGAATGGCTACGACTTCCTTCGAAGTCTTGGGTGGGAGCGCCTTCTCATCACCCCGGCTTCGGAGACCGTGCCTGGCTACTGTCCTCTTGCTTTTTGTCAGCAGACCGTTTCGGCCGAGTTCCTGAACTTTGTCGAGACGCTTGACCTCATTTCTGAGGAATGTATCGACCGCGTGGACCAAGCCATGAATGCGACGTCAATGATTGGACGTGCGGGTCGCGGCAAGGGTATGGAACGCTCAACGGCCCCAAAATCCTCAAGCACCCAGATGCCTGTCGGCGTCGCTCTCGGTCAGCGGCAGCCTCTGGAGACATTTTTCCCGTTTGATCCATATCTGCTTCGTCGGTCGTTCAAGTACATTGGGCCACTGTATCTGTACTGGAAGCACGCAGATCCTACATCAAGCGAGAATGCAACCGCCCTCAACAACATCAAGAACATTATTCGCGAGCTGTATGACAATGAAAGTGACAATGAAGAAGAGGAGGAGGAGGACGAGAGCGAGGAAGAAGAGGAAGAGGAGGATGTGAGTATGGCTGGTAGTGTGCCTGCGACGTCATTCAAGAACTCGAGCTTCATGAGCAGTCGCCCGTCGTCGTACATGTCAGTGAGCTCATCTATGGACGGTGAGTACAGCTACAACGACGAGGATGACGACGAGAATGGCGAGCTGGCGACCAAGTCATCGGCTCAGCGAAAGCAGAAGCGTGTAGTGCCTCCACGGAACATGTTTGATCCTTCGCCCGCGCTATCGGCTAGCTCTCCGCCGTCGCGCTTGCCTCCACTTGGGACGGCGGGTGCATTTGCTCTTGGCGGATTTGACGACGATGAAGAAGATGAAGGTTTTTAGTACCCGATAGACCCAATGATATCTATGGCCGGATCATCCAAAATGCCTGTGTTCTCATTCCTACCGCCGTTACAATGCAAAGAAAAAAAAAATCATCGCCATCTGAACCCGATCTTGCTTTGCTCGGTTCCTTACCTTGGCAAGCCCGCTGGTGGTGGTGCTAGATGCGGCTCCTCCTCCTTTCTCCTCCTTCTCCTCCTTCTTCCTCACATTTTTTTTCTCTTAGTGCGCACACTCGTGCAGTGCTCTCACTTGACTTTTTCGAAGAATTGAAGACCGTGGGCTGCAGGCATTTGAGCGAATCACCCCAGTCCGTGTTACCGCCCACTCGCAATCGCTCTCGCCTTCTGATGATGACGGCTTGAAAAACGTCGAGCTTTTTTTTTACTTCAAGACAGTTGGGTTCTTGAACAGTGGCTGTCGATATGTGGGCGGAGTCATCTCGACAGGGATTTGTGTCTGTGGACATCGCCGTAAAACAGGCACAACTGCTTGCAGTTACGGATTGATGAACGGGTTGCGCGTGAAGAAAGGTTGGGCACGAGCAGAAAGCTCCTCGATGCCGCTGCTAGCGTCATCGGTTTCCTGCGATCCGAATGGAGTCATGCCAGAAAAACCAGGCGGCGGTCGCGCAGTTGCACGAGATCCAACGGGCGATAGCGAGGCCGAGCTGAAGGCGCCGATACTTCCCGTCGAAAGACGTGAAGAATGAGAACCCAAGATGGAGCTAAGGCTCGACTCCTCACGCTGGTACTGTGTCGACGCTCTCTCCACAGCTGCCAAGTCATCCATCAAAGGAAACAAACCCGATCCTTGGTCAAGAGGGAACATGGACGCCCCTGACGAGAACGATCCTGTGCCCATTCCCATGGTCGTCGTCGGGACTGGAGTGTTTCCATTCCCAGCTCCGTTTCCCCATCCCGACAGCAGCCCCTGACCCGAAAACCCACTGAAGTCGCCAAACGAGTGGAAGCTTGGGTATCCGATGCTCGATCCGATCGCACCGCTGCCACCAAAGCGACTACCAAGAGAATCACGACCATCGTTGGCACCGGAAGCAGGTGGGCTCGGCGAGCGAAGGCTGAATGGCTCGCTAGCGGAAAGCGAGTCAAACGAGTTCTTCTCGGAGAAACCAATACTTCCGCTGGCTCCATTGCGATTCATCGCAGTCAGAGCCGGAGACGGCTGGAAAACAATGACCTCGTCGTCAAAATCATCGTCAGCATCAGCAGACTGTTGTCGATGCTGAGGTTGCACCAGTGTGGCTGGGGGAGGAGACGGCTTCGGAATTCCGTTATTCCCCAACAAAGCTGCTGAGTAAGATAACAACTGAGAACTTTCGAAGCCCTGCGATGGAAGAGTCGACGATGGAACAGATACAGCAGCAACTGGACGCTCGCTGGCAAACTCTCCCTTCGTGTCAACGAACAACAGTGGCTCTCCCTCAAAGCTCTCGCTGCTGAGCATCTTTCCGAAGTGGTACAAATTCCAGGCCCGAATCTTAACCGCTTCCGCCTCTGGCAGCGTCGAGTGTGATTGTGATCCCCCACCGCTCCACTTCGAGTCGCTTGAGAGGAGAGCCTCCAACGGCGAGAAACCTCGAAGTTCAATATTCTCCTTCAACATTAGTTGCTGCTCGCGAAGAAGGTCTGACTGCTGGTTGGCATCCGTCATTCCACTCACAAGTGGAAGGTAGAGCTGCTTCACAGTCGGCTGGTTCAAGAAGGTTGCCAGGTTTCCCAGGAAGGTGGCTACGAATGGGTTCACAGTTTCTTGGTTGATTGTATCCCCCAACTTTTGCGCGATGTGGAGCTTGGCTATCGCATTCAGGTACTCCGAGTTGTAGTGCAAAAAGTCGCAGAACACGGAGATTGGTCCGAGCAATCGCATACTAGCCGCAAACTTTTCCGGAGAAGCGCCTCCCGCGAGACGCTGTTTGGAAGAGGTGTTAGCGATCAAATACTCCAGCACACCACTAGTCGTGAGAACAGCCAGTCGGATAGAATCTTCGAGCGCCTCGTTGTCGGATGTAAACGTGCGGATAATGCAGAAAATGTTGGTCACAACAATCTTGAGCAGCAAGGCGTCTCCAACAACCCCCGCATTGAGCAGCACCGACAGGTCCTTGAAAAGAAGCAGCTCCATGTCACGAGGGTACGTGAGTACACCGGATCGAGACGAAACACCGTTGTTAGTAGAGCTGTTTGCCGCTCGATTTGCCAGCGAAAACAGGATGCCGTGCATTCGTGTCAACCGATGGAGGAAGCTCTTGAGGAACGACGATTTCTCCTTGGACGAAGACGTCGACGTCAGGGATACGCCGACTGGCAAAGGCGCCGCAAGCGGACGCTGCCGACTGCGCTCGAACAGCAGCGCAAGGTTCTCCTCGGCCGTGGCAAAAGGGTGCGCAATCAAGAGACTGCGGCAGTACCGGTACACGGCTACGGTCTCTGCCTCGATGTACGTCGCGAGCACCGCAAGCTGGTTGTGCGGGTTTCCGTTCTCGGGGATGACCTCGAGTGCCTTGTAGTAGAAGCTCTCGGCGGCGGCGAAGTTCTTCTTGGCTTTTTGGCTGTGCAGCTCCCTGTAGCGCGCGAGGTCACCTAGGAACACGAAGCAGCGGTGCAGGCTGTGCCTGCAGCGCGCAATGTTGACCGCCATGGCGTCCGGCAGCTTCCCTCCATCCGTGTGCGCGCCTGGCAGTCTGCTCGCGCGGTTGGCCTGCAGCCACTTGGCGAAGCAGTCGCGCAGGTGCTCGTAGAACGCAGACGCGAAGGTGAGGAAGGCCTGGAACTCCGCCGACACGCGCGCAAAGTGCTCTCGCACGCTGCGATCCGCCGCGGGCGCCGTCGCGTACTGCAGCGCAGGCCGAGTTCCGCGTTAGTCAAGCCTCGAGAGCGCGCCACCTCCACTCGCGCGCACCTTGCGGATGCGCCGGCGAAAGTCCTCGATGCGCTTGTACACGCACGGCTTCCAGAGCGCCTGCTCCACCTCCTTGGCGGCCGCGAACGCCGGGTTGGCGTCCGCGATGAGCCGCGCCTTGTCCATGAGCCTGCCGCGCAGCGCGTTGGCGTCCGCCGCGTTCAGCGGGTTGGCGCGCAGCAGCTCGCGCAGCTGCTTGTCCAGCTCCGCCATCTCGCTGCGGGCCACAGCGACGCGTTAGTCGCCGACGCCGCAGGGGGCTGCGGATACCATTGGGTCGCCACACGCACGCGTAGAGCCGCCGCGGGTCCATTCTGCTCGGGGGGCGCGCCTCAGCTCCGCGGCATCCGCCAGCCGTCACTTTGGCTTTTCTCTCCATGCGAAATATTCTACTGCGAAATGCGTATTTTACTGAACCTTGTGTGACAGTATACGTAGCGGTGCGGAAAATTCATTCGGGACGGCAGCCTCGAAAACACTGCGCCGCGCTTTGAAAACCACCGCGCCAGCCAAGGCAATTCGATGCGTAAGGTCCGAGGAAGACGGAATTTCTAGGGTAACTATATGCAGGAGCTCAATCTGCAAAGCGACCAAAACCCGAAGGTCATTTTAATGTTGCTTTCAGCCAACCGATCTAACCAGTGGTTGGAATGCGACCAAGTAAACGAGCATTGCAAGTGAAGCATGGGTTAGGGCTTAGCCTAGGTTCTACATCATAGGATTTTGTGTTTACTGCGACCACACGAACATAACACGAACATTAATTCTTTCCTTGCGAGAAAGATTTACATTGCATTTTAGAGCTACAAACTTGACTTGAATATGAGCGCAGTGGCCCGTCTACCATCTCTTAAATTCACCCGACGATCGTCCACGTTCTCGCTGAGGCAAATAATTGTGGTGCTGAAGCCGCCTCTTGGTCGTGGCTAGCCCCATCCACGGCCTCGCGCACAGCTGCCTCAGGTGTTCCTCGTTGCTGCTGACATTTGCGCTAACAGCAGCAGTATCAGTGTCATCGTCGCTCAACTGGTCGACCACGCCCGTGTCTTGCTCGCTGGTGTCACCAGATCCATACAACTGCTTGAGGTAGTGTTTGATCACTGCAGTTGTTCCGAGAAAGTAGTCCTCGCCTTCGTTACCTCGCGCATTACCACCTGGGGGCACGTAGCGGTCATCTTACTCGATGCCCCTCGGTGGGCGCGCCTTCCACCCTTTGCTAGTCAGCTCACGCCATAGAATATCGCAAACATAAAATGAGCGTTCGTGTCTGCATTGCAGGGTGGTGTGGTGTGGTGCAAAAAAGAGTGCAAGAGAGTAGCAGCAGGAATGTCAGCTGTGGGATTTGAACCCACGCGTTCGAAAACATTACGACCTGAACGTAACCCCTTAGACCACTCGGGCAAACTGACGGACAATTACATACAACACACACACAAACACTACAACAACACAACACAACACAACACAACAAACACACACAACACTTTCCTTTTCACATTTTCACTTACCAACGCACATCAACAACTCCACAATTCCATCGCCGCGTCAATTATTGACACAAACACAACCCATCATGTAACCACATACCCACCCACCCAACTCCCACTTCGTAACCAGCGTCTCGCAGCCGACCAATCGCCACCAAAACATCAAGATAGAGTGCGCATAGACGAGGCGAATCAAGTCTCGAGGTGGAGTACGTGTAGTCGGCATGCGGTCCGTTGGGATAGGTGTGAAAGGAGGAAGAAGGGAAGGGAAAGAGAGAAGGTGTTTAGGGCGGAAAGAAGAGCGGGAAAAGAAGAAGCAGAAGAAGAAGAAGAAAAGAAGAGATAACTAGATACGTATACAAAGAAGGAGAATATCGCAAACATAAAAAGAGCGTTCGTGTCTGCATTGCAGGGTGGTGTGGTGTGGTGCAAAAAAGAGTGCAAGAGAGTAGCAGCAGGAATGTCAGCTGTGGGATTTGAACCCACGCGTTCGAAAACATTACGACCTGAACGTAACCCCTTAGACCACTCGGGCAAACTGACGGACAATTACATACAACACACACACAAACACTACAACAACACAACACAACACAACACAACAAACACACACAACACTTTCCTTTTCACATTTTCACTTACCAACGCACATCAACAACTCCACAATTCCATCGCCGCGTCAATTATTGACACAAACACAACCCATCATGTAACCACATACCCACCCACCCAACTCCCACTTCGTAACCAGCGTCTCGCAGCCGACCAATCGCCACCAAAACATCAAGATAGAGTGCGCATAGACGAGGCGAATCAAGTCTCGAGGTGGAGTACGTGTAGTCGGCATGCGGTCCGTTGGGATAGGTGTGAAAGGAGGAAGAAGGGAAGGGAAAGAGAGAAGGTGTTTAGGGCGGAAAGAAGAGCGGGAAAAGAAGAAGCAGAAGAAGAAGAAGAAAAGAAGAGATAACTAGATACGTATACAAAGAAGGAGAATATCGCAAACATAAAAAGAGCGTTCGTGTCTGCATTGCAGGGTGGTGTGGTGTGGTGCAAAAAAGAGTGCAAGAGAGTAGCAGCAGGAATGTCAGCTGTGGGATTTGAACCCACGCGTTCGAAAACATTACGACCTGAACGTAACCCCTTAGACCACTCGGGCAAACTGACGGACAATTACATACAACACACACACAAACACTACAACAACACAACACAACACAACACAACAAACACACACACAAACACACACAACACTTTCCTTTTCACATTTTCACTTACCAACGCGCATCAACAACTCCACAATTCCATCGCCGCGTCAATTATTGACACAAACACAACCCATCATGTAACCACATACCCACCCACCCAACTCCCACTTCGTAACCAGCGTCTCGCAGCCGACCAATCGCCACCAAAACATCAAGATAGAGTGCGCATAGACGAGGCGAATCAAGTCTCGAGGTGGAGTACGTGTAGTCGGCATGCGGTCCGTTGGGATAGGTGTGAAAGGAGGAAGAAGGGAAGGGAAAGAGAGAAGGTGTTTAGGGCGGAAAGAAGAGCGGGAAAAGAAGAAGCAGAAGAAGAAGAAGAAAAGAAGAGATAACTAGATACGTATACAAAGAAGGAGAATATCGCAAACATAAAAAGAGCGTTCGTGTCTGCATTGCAGGGTGGTGTGGTGTGGTGCAAAAAAGAGTGCAAGAGAGTAGCAGCAGGAATGTCAGCTGTGGGATTTGAACCCACGCGTTCGAAAACATTACGACCTGAACGTAACCCCTTAGACCACTCGGGCAAACTGACGGACAATTACATACAACACACACACAAACACTACAACAACACAACACAACACAACACAACAAACACACACACAAACACACACAACACTTTCCTTTTCACATTTTCACTTACCAACGCACATCAACAACTCCACAATTCCATCGCCGCGTCAATTATTGACACAAACACAACCCATCATGTAACCACATACCCACCCACCCAACTCCCACTTCGTAACCAGCGTCTCGCAGCCGACCAATCGCCACCAAAACATCAAGATAGAGTGCGCATAGACGAGGCGAATCAAGTCTCGAGGTGGAGTACGTGTAGTCGGCATGCGGTCCGTTGGGATAGGTGTGAAAGGAGGAAGAAGGGAAGGGAAAGAGAGAAGGTGTTTAGGGCGGAAAGAAGAGCGGGAAAAGAAGAAGCAGAAGAAGAAGAAGAAAAGAAGAGATAACTAGATACGTATACAAAGAAGGAGAATATCGCAAACATAAAAAGAGCGTTCGTGTCTGCATTGCAGGGTGGTGTGGTGCAAAAAAGAGTGCAAGAGAGTAGCAGCAGGAATGTCAGCTGTGGGATTTGAACCCACGCGTTCGAAAACATTACGACCTGAACGTAACCCCTTAGACCACTCGGGCAAACTGACGGACAATTACATACAACACACACACAAACACTACAACAACACAACACAACACAACACAACAAACACACACACAAACACACACAACACTTTCCTTTTCACATTTTCACTTACCAACGCACATCAACAACTCCACAATTCCATCGCCGCGTCAATTATTGACACAAACACAACCCATCATGTAACCACATACCCACCCACCCAACTCCCACTTCGTAACCAGCGTCTCGCAGCCGACCAATCGCCACCAAAACATCAAGATAGAGTGCGCATAGACGAGGCGAATCAAGTCTCGAGGTGGAGTACGTGTAGTCGGCATGCGGTCCGTTGGGATAGGTGTGAAAGGAGGAAGAAGGGAAGGGAAAGAGAGAAGGTGTTTAGGGCGGAAAGAAGAGCGGGAAAAGAAGAAGCAGAAGAAGAAGAAGAAAAGAAGAGATAACTAGATACGTATACAAAGAAGGAGAATATCGCAAACATAAAAAGAGCGTTCGTGTCTGCATTGCAGGGTGGTGTGGTGTGGTGCAAAAAAGAGTGCAAGAGAGTAGCAGCAGGAATGTCAGCTGTGGGATTTGAACCCACGCGTTCGAAAACATTACGACCTGAACGTAACCCCTTAGACCACTCGGGCAAACTGACGGACAATTACATACAACACACACACAAACACTACAACAACACAACACAACACAACACAACAAACACACACACAAACACACACAACACTTTCCTTTTCACATTTTCACTTACCAACGCACATCAACAACTCCACAATTCCATCGCCGCGTCAATTATTGACACAAACACAACCCATCATGTAACCACATACCCACCCACCCAACTCCCACTTCGTAACCAGCGTCTCGCAGCCGACCAATCGCCACCAAAACATCAAGATAGAGTGCGCATAGACGAGGCGAATCAAGTCTCGAGGTGGAGTACGTGTAGTCGGCATGCGGTCCGTTGGGATAGGTGTGAAAGGAGGAAGAAGGGAAGGGAAAGAGAGAAGGTGTTTAGGGCGGAAAGAAGAGCGGGAAAAGAAGAAGCAGAAGAAGAAGAAGAAAAGAAGAGATAACTAGATACGTATACAAAGAAGGAGAATATCGCAAACATAAAAAGAGCGTTCGTGTCTGCATTGCAGGGTGGTGTGGTGTGGTGCAAAAAAGAGTGCAAGAGAGTAGCAGCAGGAATGTCAGCTGTGGGATTTGAACCCACGCGTTCGAAAACATTACGACCTGAACGTAACCCCTTAGACCACTCGGGCAAACTGACGGACAATTACATACAACACACACACAAACACTACAACAACACAACACAACACAACACAACAAACACACACACAAACACACACAACACTTTCCTTTTCACATTTTCACTTACCAACGCACATCAACAACTCCACAATTCCATCGCCGCGTCAATTATTGACACAAACACAACCCATCATGTAACCACATACCCACCCACCCAACTCCCACTTCGTAACCAGCGTCTCGCAGCCGACCAATCGCCACCAAAACATCAAGATAGAGTGCGCATAGACGAGGCGAATCAAGTCTCGAGGTGGAGTACGTGTAGTCGGCATGCGGTCCGTTGGGATAGGTGTGAAAGGAGGAAGAAGGGAAGGGAAAGAGAGAAGGTGTTTAGGGCGGAAAGAAGAGCGGGAAAAGAAGAAGCAGAAGAAGAAGAAGAAAAGAAGAGATAACTAGATACGTATACAAAGAAGGAGAATATCGCAAACATAAAAAGAGCGTTCGTGTCTGCATTGCAGGGTGGTGTGGTGTGGTGCAAAAAAGAGTGCAAGAGAGTAGCAGCAGGAATGTCAGCTGTGGGATTTGAACCCACGCGTTCGAAAACATTACGACCTGAACGTAACCCCTTAGACCACTCGGGCAAACTGACGGACAATTACATACAACACACACACAAACACTACAACAACACAACACAACACAACACAACAAACACACACACAAACACACACAACACTTTCCTTTTCACATTTTCACTTACCAACGCACATCAACAACTCCACAATTCCATCGCCGCGTCAATTATTGACACAAACACAACCCATCATGTAACCACATACCCACCCACCCAACTCCCACTTCGTAACCAGCGTCTCGCAGCCGACCAATCGCCACCAAAACATCAAGATAGAGTGCGCATAGACGAGGCGAATCAAGTCTCGAGGTGGAGTACGTGTAGTCGGCATGCGGTCCGTTGGGATAGGTGTGAAAGGAGGAAGAAGGGAAGGGAAAGAGAGAAGGTGTTTAGGGCGGAAAGAAGAGCGGGAAAAGAAGAAGCAGAAGAAGAAGAAGAAAAGAAGAGATAACTAGATACGTATACAAAGAAGGAGAATATCGCAAACATAAAAAGAGCGTTCGTGTCTGCATTGCAGGGTGGTGTGGTGTGGTGCAAAAAAGAGTGCAAGAGAGTAGCAGCAGGAATGTCAGCTGTGGGATTTGAACCCACGCGTTCGAAAACATTACGACCTGAACGTAACCCCTTAGACCACTCGGGCAAACTGACGGACAATTAC
This sequence comes from Phytopythium helicoides, assembly GCA_024867545.1. Classification (NCBI taxonomy): domain Eukaryota; phylum Oomycota; class Peronosporomycetes; order Pythiales; family Pythiaceae; genus Phytopythium; species Phytopythium helicoides. The sequence continues at coordinate 114,207 of JANFNE010000048.1, forward strand.
ATACAACACACACACAAACACTACAACAACACAACACAACACAACACAACAAACACACACACAAACACACACAACACTTTCCTTTTCACATTTTCACTTACCAACGCACATCAACAACTCCACAATTCCATCGCCGCGTCAATTATTGACACAAACACAACCCATCATGTAACCACATACCCACCCACCCAACTCCCACTTCGTAACCAGCGTCTCGCAGCCGACCAATCGCCACCAAAACATCAAGATAGAGTGCGCATAGACGAGGCGAATCAAGTCTCGAGGTGGAGTACGTGTAGTCGGCATGCGGTCCGTTGGGATAGGTGTGAAAGGAGGAAGAAGGGAAGGGAAAGAGAGAAGGTGTTTAGGGCGGAAAGAAGAGCGGGAAAAGAAGAAGCAGAAGAAGAAGAAGAAAAGAAGAGATAACTAGATACGTATACAAAGAAGGAGAATATCGCAAACATAAAAAGAGCGTTCGTGTCTGCATTGCAGGGTGGTGTGGTGTGGTGCAAAAAAGAGTGCAAGAGAGTAGCAGCAGGAATGTCAGCTGTGGGATTTGAACCCACGCGTTCGAAAACATTACGACCTGAACGTAACCCCTTAGACCACTCGGGCAAACTGACGGACAATTACATACAACACACACACAAACACTACAACAACACAACACAACACAACACAACAAACACACACACAAACACACACAACACTTTCCTTTTCACATTTTCACTTACCAACGCACATCAACAACTCCACAATTCCATCGCCGCGTCAATTATTGACACAAACACAACCCATCATGTAACCACATACCCACCCACCCAACTCCCACTTCGTAACCAGCGTCTCGCAGCCGACCAATCGCCACCAAAACATCAAGATAGAGTGCGCATAGACGAGGCGAATCAAGTCTCGAGGTGGAGTACGTGTAGTCGGCATGCGGTCCGTTGGGATAGGTGTGAAAGGAGGAAGAAGGGAAGGGAAAGAGAGAAGGTGTTTAGGGCGGAAAGAAGAGCGGGAAAAGAAGAAGCAGAAGAAGAAGAAGAAAAGAAGAGATAACTAGATACGTATACAAAGAAGGAGAATATCGCAAACATAAAAAGAGCGTTCGTGTCTGCATTGCAGGGTGGTGTGGTGTGGTGCAAAAAAGAGTGCAAGAGAGTAGCAGCAGGAATGTCAGCTGTGGGATTTGAACCCACGCGTTCGAAAACATTACGACCTGAACGTAACCCCTTAGACCACTCGGGCAAACTGACGGACAATTACATACAACACACACACAAACACTACAACAACACAACACAACACAACACAACAAACACACACACAAACACACACAACACTTTCCTTTTCACATTTTCACTTACCAACGCACATCAACAACTCCACAATTCCATCGCCGCGTCAATTATTGACACAAACACAACCCATCATGTAACCACATACCCACCCACCCAACTCCCACTTCGTAACCAGCGTCTCGCAGCCGACCAATCGCCACCAAAACATCAAGATAGAGTGCGCATAGACGAGGCGAATCAAGTCTCGAGGTGGAGTACGTGTAGTCGGCATGCGGTCCGTTGGGATAGGTGTGAAAGGAGGAAGAAGGGAAGGGAAAGAGAGAAGGTGTTTAGGGCGGAAAGAAGAGCGGGAAAAGAAGAAGCAGAAGAAGAAGAAGAAAAGAAGAGATAACTAGATACGTATACAAAGAAGGAGAATATCGCAAACATAAAAAGAGCGTTCGTGTCTGCATTGCAGGGTGGTGTGGTGTGGTGCAAAAAAGAGTGCAAGAGAGTAGCAGCAGGAATGTCAGCTGTGGGATTTGAACCCACGCGTTCGAAAACATTACGACCTGAACGTAACCCCTTAGACCACTCGGGCAAACTGACGGACAATTACATACAACACACACACAAACACTACAACAACACAACACAACACAACACAACAAACACACACACAAACACACACAACACTTTCCTTTTCACATTTTCACTTACCAACGCACATCAACAACTCCACAATTCCATCGCCGCGTCAATTATTGACACAAACACAACCCATCATGTAACCACATACCCACCCACCCAACTCCCACTTCGTAACCAGCGTCTCGCAGCCGACCAATCGCCACCAAAACATCAAGATAGAGTGCGCATAGACGAGGCGAATCAAGTCTCGAGGTGGAGTACGTGTAGTCGGCATGCGGTCCGTTGGGATAGGTGTGAAAGGAGGAAGAAGGGAAGGGAAAGAGAGAAGGTGTTTAGGGCGGAAAGAAGAGCGGGAAAAGAAGAAGCAGAAGAAGAAGAAGAAAAGAAGAGATAACTAGATACGTATACAAAGAAGGAGAATATCGCAAACATAAAAAGAGCGTTCGTGTCTGCATTGCAGGGTGGTGTGGTGTGGTGCAAAAAAGAGTGCAAGAGAGTAGCAGCAGGAATGTCAGCTGTGGGATTTGAACCCACGCGTTCGAAAACATTACGACCTGAACGTAACCCCTTAGACCACTCGGGCAAACTGACGGACAATTACATACAACACACACACAAACACTACAACAACACAACACAACACAACACAACAAACACACACACAAACACACACAACACTTTCCTTTTCACATTTTCACTTACCAACGCACATCAACAACTCCACAATTCCATCGCCGCGTCAATTATTGACACAAACACAACCCATCATGTAACCACATACCCACCCACCCAACTCCCACTTCGTAACCAGCGTCTCGCAGCCGACCAATCGCCACCAAAACATCAAGATAGAGTGCGCATAGACGAGGCGAATCAAGTCTCGAGGTGGAGTACGTGTAGTCGGCATGCGGTCCGTTGGGATAGGTGTGAAAGGAGGAAGAAGGGAAGGGAAAGAGAGAAGGTGTTTAGGGCGGAAAGAAGAGCGGGAAAAGAAGAAGCAGAAGAAGAAGAAGAAAAGAAGAGATAACTAGATACGTATACAAAGAAGGAGAATATCGCAAACATAAAAAGAGCGTTCGTGTCTGCATTGCAGGGTGGTGTGGTGTGGTGCAAAAAAGAGTGCAAGAGAGTAGCAGCAGGAATGTCAGCTGTGGGATTTGAACCCACGCGTTCGAAAACATTACGACCTGAACGTAACCCCTTAGACCACTCGGGCAAACTGACGGACAATTACATACAACACACACACAAACACTACAACAACACAACACAACACAACACAACAAACACACACACAAACACACACAACACTTTCCTTTTCACATTTTCACTTACCAACGCACATCAACAACTCCACAATTCCATCGCCGCGTCAATTATTGACACAAACACAACCCATCATGTAACCACATACCCACCCACCCAACTCCCACTTCGTAACCAGCGTCTCGCAGCCGACCAATCGCCACCAAAACATCAAGATAGAGTGCGCATAGACGAGGCGAATCAAGTCTCGAGGTGGAGTACGTGTAGTCGGCATGCGGTCCGTTGGGATAGGTGTGAAAGGAGGAAGAAGGGAAGGGAAAGAGAGAAGGTGTTTAGGGCGGAAAGAAGAGCGGGAAAAGAAGAAGCAGAAGAAGAAGAAGAAAAGAAGAGATAACTAGATACGTATACAAAGAAGGAGAATATCGCAAACATAAAAAGAGCGTTCGTGTCTGCATTGCAGGGTGGTGTGGTGTGGTGCAAAAAAGAGTGCAAGAGAGTAGCAGCAGGAATGTCAGCTGTGGGATTTGAACCCACGCGTTCGAAAACATTACGACCTGAACGTAACCCCTTAGACCACTCGGGCAAACTGACGGACAATTACATACAACACACACACAAACACTACAACAACACAACACAACACAACACAACAAACACACACACAAACACACACAACACTTTCCTTTTCACATTTTCACTTACCAACGCACATCAACAACTCCACAATTCCATCGCCGCGTCAATTATTGACACAAACACAACCCATCATGTAACCACATACCCACCCACCCAACTCCCACTTCGTAACCAGCGTCTCGCAGCCGACCAATCGCCACCAAAACATCAAGATAGAGTGCGCATAGACGAGGCGAATCAAGTCTCGAGGTGGAGTACGTGTAGTCGGCATGCGGTCCGTTGGGATAGGTGTGAAAGGAGGAAGAAGGGAAGGGAAAGAGAGAAGGTGTTTAGGGCGGAAAGAAGAGCGGGAAAAGAAGAAGCAGAAGAAGAAGAAGAAAAGAAGAGATAACTAGATACGTATACAAAGAAGGAGAATATCGCAAACATAAAAAGAGCGTTCGTGTCTGCATTGCAGGGTGGTGTGGTGTGGTGCAAAAAAGAGTGCAAGAGAGTAGCAGCAGGAATGTCAGCTGTGGGATTTGAACCCACGCGTTCGAAAACATTACGACCTGAACGTAACCCCTTAGACCACTCGGGCAAACTGACGGACAATTACATACAACACACACACAAACACTACAACAACACAACACAACACAACACAACAAACACACACACAAACACACACAACACTTTCCTTTTCACATTTTCACTTACCAACGCACATCAACAACTCCACAATTCCATCGCCGCGTCAATTATTGACACAAACACAACCCATCATGTAACCACATACCCACCCACCCAACTCCCACTTCGTAACCAGCGTCTCGCAGCCGACCAATCGCCACCAAAACATCAAGATAGAGTGCGCATAGACGAGGCGAATCAAGTCTCGAGGTGGAGTACGTGTAGTCGGCATGCGGTCCGTTGGGATAGGTGTGAAAGGAGGAAGAAGGGAAGGGAAAGAGAGAAGGTGTTTAGGGCGGAAAGAAGAGCGGGAAAAGAAGAAGCAGAAGAAGAAGAAGAAAAGAAGAGATAACTAGATACGTATACAAAGAAGGAGAATATCGCAAACATAAAAAGAGCGTTCGTGTCTGCATTGCAGGGTGGTGTGGTGTGGTGCAAAAAAGAGTGCAAGAGAGTAGCAGCAGGAATGTCAGCTGTGGGATTTGAACCCACGCGTTCGAAAACATTACGACCTGAACGTAACCCCTTAGACCACTCGGGCAAACTGACGGACAATTACATACAACACACACACAAACACTACAACAACACAACACAACACAACACAACAAACACACACACAAACACACACAACACTTTCCTTTTCACATTTTCACTTACCAACGCACATCAACAACTCCACAATTCCATCGCCGCGTCAATTATTGACACAAACACAACCCATCATGTAACCACATACCCACCCACCCAACTCCCACTTCGTAACCAGCGTCTCGCAGCCGACCAATCGCCACCAAAACATCAAGATAGAGTGCGCATAGACGAGGCGAATCAAGTCTCGAGGTGGAGTACGTGTAGTCGGCATGCGGTCCGTTGGGATAGGTGTGAAAGGAGGAAGAAGGGAAGGGAAAGAGAGAAGGTGTTTAGGGCGGAAAGAAGAGCGGGAAAAGAAGAAGCAGAAGAAGAAGAAGAAAAGAAGAGATAACTAGATACGTATACAAAGAAGGAGAATATCGCAAACATAAAAAGAGCGTTCGTGTCTGCATTGCAGGGTGGTGTGGTGTGGTGCAAAAAAGAGTGCAAGAGAGTAGCAGCAGGAATGTCAGCTGTGGGATTTGAACCCACGCGTTCGAAAACATTACGACCTGAACGTAACCCCTTAGACCACTCGGGCAAACTGACGGACAATTACATACAACACACACACAAACACTACAACAACACAACACAACACAACACAACAAACACACACACAAACACACACAACACTTTCCTTTTCACATTTTCACTTACCAACGCACATCAACAACTCCACAATTCCATCGCCGCGTCAATTATTGACACAAACACAACCCATCATGTAACCACATACCCACCCACCCAACTCCCACTTCGTAACCAGCGTCTCGCAGCCGACCAATCGCCACCAAAACATCAAGATAGAGTGCGCATAGACGAGGCGAATCAAGTCTCGAGGTGGAGTACGTGTAGTCGGCATGCGGTCCGTTGGGATAGGTGTGAAAGGAGGAAGAAGGGAAGGGAAAGAGAGAAGGTGTTTAGGGCGGAAAGAAGAGCGGGAAAAGAAGAAGCAGAAGAAGAAGAAGAAAAGAAGAGATAACTAGATACGTATACAAAGAAGGAGAATATCGCAAACATAAAAAGAGCGTTCGTGTCTGCATTGCAGGGTGGTGTGGTGTGGTGCAAAAAAGAGTGCAAGAGAGTAGCAGCAGGAATGTCAGCTGTGGGATTTGAACCCACGCGTTCGAAAACATTACGACCTGAACGTAACCCCTTAGACCACTCGGGCAAACTGACGGACAATTACATACAACACACACACAAACACTACAACAACACAACACAACACAACACAACAAACACACACACAAACACACACAACACTTTCCTTTTCACATTTTCACTTACCAACGCACATCAACAACTCCACAATTCCATCGCCGCGTCAATTATTGACACAAACACAACCCATCCGCCCA